>LJIJ01002158.1:0-30499 GCA_001718145.1 Orchesella cincta
AAAAAAAAAAGAAGAGGAAATCCAGAAATGATAGGCCCCCAAGGGCCTTCTTACTTCCGCTGGTGTACAAAGGCGAGAAGCTGTCCAGGCCATCTAATCTTGACTGAGTAATCGGGGTCAGCAACGTAATTACGGGAAACTTCAGGTTAGGTTAGGAAACGGTAAACGTGACCGTTATATGCAAGGTGGTCCTTGCCTCCTGTACTTTTAACAAAATGAAGTGGCATTGTTGTGTTGTTGCATTTCATGTGAATTTGTAGTGAGGACAAGAAAATGAATGTACCTTTATACACACAGGAAATGTAATGCATTTAAAAATAACTTTCATTTCATTGGGGCTTATCAATGCTTGGAATAGACAATTTTTATGACATTTGTGATATGTAGTAAGCATAAATTGCATGCTTCGGTTCCATATTATGTTCTGGATTAAAGCATGAATATGATGTGTGTGTTAAGTACCTGTAGAAAGGTAGATGACATTTATTATGTAAGCACAATATGGACAAAGTCATACAATGCAACGCACTGGTAAAGCTAATCACAATTCATGCTGATATTAGTTTAAGCCCTGAACTCCAAAGTATGTACTCTTTTGACTCGTTATGATACATTTATATGATAGGTTTCTGTGTACTATGATAGCATGTCTACACAACTGACATACCCGCAAATAACTTTACCCGCAAATGGCGTACCCGCAAATAAATTTACCCGCAAATACCCTTACCTGCAAGTTTCCTTACCCGCAATTACCCGTACCCGCAAATATGCATACCCGCAAACGTCCATACCTGCAAATGTCTGTACCCGCAAATGTCCATGCCTGCAAATGTCAGTACCCGCAAACGTCCATACCCGCAGTTGGTAGCATACCCGCAAAACGCCGGCATCCGAGAAGTTCCAACATAAAACTCGATTGCCTGTCAAAAGTTTTGTTTATTTCAGTCCAAAGCTATTCATATAGTATTTGTGTCACATTGAGTTATGCAGAAAAAATCGTCATTATGGTTGGGGCAAGTAAAGACATTTGCAGTACGGACAGTAAATGTGAATCGACGTACGCAGTTTCTGTAACGTCTATTGTTAGATTGAACTGACATTTTGCAAACCAATAGTAAACAACACTCCAAAGTAGCAAAACTAAGATTTTTTGTAAATTAGGCAAACATGACTCGAAAATTTGAAAACGTCAAAGTTGCCAATTTTCTGATATAAAAATGTTTGCTTTATTTTAAAGTAGTGAAAATTTATATCAAGGTTTAATGACTGTTTTAAAATAGGTTTATTCAAGCCAATTATTGATTTTGAATGATTTAAGCACATATGTATTGCTTGTTTCCAAATATTTTTTTTGCATGCAAAATTTCAGATCAATCGGATAATAAACGTAGGAGAAACTGGCGTCCCTTTAACTGTGCATGTCCAGTGGCTTATTGTACCTATTATACCGAACCAGAATGACCATCTATTTTGCATATCTTCATTTGGTCTATAATAATAGAATAAATTTGGGCTGAAATAAATCTCACGAGGCGATTGATTTCCATGTTGTTATTGGAACGGAACATCTCAATAATAAAGCTTAGTTTTAAAAATCAGGTCTTAAGTTTGTTGTGAATTATAGTGAATTTACAAGTTGCTATGTAAAAATATACACATCACTTTTAATTAAATGGTTTCTAAATACCTCCCACTTATGGTCATTAAGATTTTTTCTGATATTTTCTGATAAATCTTAGATATGAATTTCTCTTGTTTGATTACAGAAATTCAGCTTTTGTGAAAAATTCTATCACTATTTAAATTAAAGGAGTTTTATCATTTCTACCGAAAGCTAGAATGTTTAATCTGACAAAAACAAACGCTATTACGACTCTACCCATTTACGAGTATCTGCATTGTACACTAACCTGCTGGAATCAAGACTGCTATTTCCAACTAAATCATCGTATTATATGAAAAAACACATCATACTTCTATGTAAACACTCATGTTGCATCCCAAAAACAAACATGTTACATGGATCTAATTAAAGCTCTTTTAGCTCATAGCACGAGTGGCGATTGCTAATTTGTTTAACTTATTAGGCAAATATAAAGGTTTTTACAGTATGATGTGTACGCGATCCAACAATTTTTCACTGTTATTTGTATCATATAAATTTGTACAACACACAAATATTTGGGGACAATATACCAATACTAAACGCAGGTTTTTATATCTGTTGCGATACAAGTTTTATGTTTGAAAGGTTGATTTTTTTAAACAAGCAAACCAACTTACAAAAGTTTATATTAGGTATGAACAATTAATCCAAAGGTAGGTAATCAATATAAAAAAATCCTAATCTTTTAACAATCTTGGTTGCATTATGTATAAAATTAGTCTTTGAAATGTGCGTAGGGTTCTTTGTCACATGAGAAAACCATTGTTTCATATATTTAAAGAAATAATTCGTAAATTTAAAAGATCTGGCCGATCTAATGTATTACTTGTGCGAAAGAAAAAATTCTGCATGCTAAAATTAGGAAAGCCTTTTGGGTTTCAAGCAATATACCAGCTGCGATACCAAAAACGTGACTGAATCACGTTCTCAAACTTCTACACTTATAAGCGCATACATTGAGCGGCATAAAATCAAAGAAAGATGATTGGGCTTGGCATGAATGAAAAGAACCAACATCTCAACAAAATAGATAAGACAATTCTTGGCAATGTTTTATGATAAAGACATGCATGGGCAGCATTCTCGGCTACACCACATGAGCTGTCAAAGAGAGTGGTCAGAAAGCAAAAGAGCTCGTCAATTAGCAAAATCAGCAAAATAAGTGTCAAGTCGTCATTTGTCACAAAGCCATTATGTTAAATAATAAAAGTAAAGAAACGGGGCAAGTTGAATTGAGCAAAGGCAATTTAGCCTTGTTTAACCACTGTCCCATAGCAGAGTTTTTGTCATGCATACAAAACTCTTGTGACACTATCCAGTGCAATCAACTGCATATTTTACAGTTTTTTAAAACCAATTTATTGCATTTGAAGTCAGAAGTTTGACTCTTGTTTGAATAAATTAATTGGACAAGAACTTCAAATCCAAATGTCACAGTGCTCGGCTAATGTAAGCCCTATTACAGAGTTTACAGTTCAAAATGTGAACAAGCAATCTCGTGAAAATAGAGAAATGAACGTAGTTATTCATGGTCTAGATGACCCCAACCTGCTAACAAGCGATAAACAAACAGAAATAATCACAAATCTATTACAATCAGCTCTAAATGTGAGCGTAAATGTCGAAGAAGTGCAAGTTAAAAAAGCAAAGAAGTCCGACCAGTTTGTTGCGATTGTGAAGTTAAAATCTAAAAAGAACAAACAACAAGCTGTGTTTCGAAACTGTCATCAGTTAAAAAAATATCCAAAGAAAATATCTATCACGGATGACGTACCTCCCTCTACCAAGATGCCACGCCTACCAAAACCAAACGAAGGTCAACAAAGCTCAACACTAACCGAATGCGACTTAAATGCTCTGAAACAAATACTTGAAACTGGAACAAAAATGGATCCTTCACTTGAAACTAACATGAGAAATCATGATCGTGAAAGAAGTATCGAGCAGACCAGCCTACCTAAATACGTGGACACATCTATCAAGCCCCCCAACAGTAAACCACTGACCAGAGTACCTAGTGAACCTGTTATCGACATGACGGCAATTCAAAAGATAACCATTCATCCTTTTGGAACTCACAAGCAGTTAAAGTGAACCTGAAAGCGTTATGGAAAATTGGAAATTCTCATGGGTACCAACAACATATCATGCAATCTATCATGGACAAACACGTGGAATATAATCGACAGGGAATGGAACCATCAATTTGTGTCTGCAATAATTATTGTAATGTGCCATGGAAAAGAATTGGTGATGACCTCAAAATTAAATTACCGAAAAGCGTAAAAAGTATGTACAAAGATGTTATGAACAACATTAAAGAGCTATGGAATGACAAAAATTATCATGACCATACAGAATGTTTCTGCAAGCATGCACTTTCCCACACTTGTAATACGTAGTTTTACTTATAAGCGATACCTACTACACAAAAATCAAAGTTGTACAAAATTAGCATGGGTAATGAACTCAATATAAGTCAACAAAATGAAAGTTAAGTAGTTTTTTTTCTCGTCACTGTGAATAAGTTAATGAGTCGAGCGTTATATTTTTTGTTAACGCTAGAGTACCGTAAAGTTGTATAGTTATTAAAAATCATTTGTCACAAGTCACAATATATTGATGTTAATAACTTGTCAAGTACCTACAACGTAGTCACATATGATAATGTACGTATAATATAATATTCGCTGAAAATATTTGCTGATGTTTTATAATACGTTGCGTTTAAATGTCAAATATCATGTGGAACTCCATCCAACAATTGTCAAAAGCTATTGTAAAAATAATTCTTTATAGGTCTGTGGCCTGAAAAAGAAGTGATACAATAAATTCATTCATTCATTCATTCATTCTCGGCTACAGAAGAAAACCCAAATGTAATGCTTTAGATATTTGTATGAATAATTAGTAAGTTTAATCAAATCAAGACCAGGGGGATTTACCTTGGTTTGTGTGCAATAAAAAAATGTTGCCTGCTAAATTTTAAAACAACTAAGGATTTCAAATGAAATATGAGCAATCGTTTTAAACACGTGGTCACGTTGCTGAACCCATATTCGTGGAGCCTTAGTTTCTCACATATTTTTTTTTACATTTTTGAATAATTTAGAGACCTAAGCATTTAGTTTTACAGGCACGTCTCCAATTGTCAGTTGATATTTAGCTGTTTGAACTACCAACTGCTAAGCAATTCATACAACGAGTTTTTAACACAATAAGCTTGGTTTGGCAAGATATTTTTGACTTTATAAATTTGAAACATAATATCAATCAAATATGCTTAGCTTATATTTTTACATAATAGTCACCTTTCTCCCTTATTCCCAATATGTTCAAAGGAACCCACAGTTTCAAAGAAATATTCCGAAACTACTCCATAACAAAGGGGAAGATTCAAGTTTCATTCCAATTTCAAATTTGAATAAACAACTCGAACCCTATGCCAAATGTCTCATTCACCTGATAAATTACAAAGGAATTGATTTAATCCACCCGGAAAAATCCAGTAGTTCTTTCAAGATATTCTGTAGTAAGATTACAGTACCAGAAACGAAACACTACGACTCCATTTTTTGGGATGGAAACAAGAACATTCAGTTTTGAAAAGTCACCTCCCTACACAGCCAAATTTGAATATTGTTCGGCATTCAACAAACTGCAGAAGGTCTGCCAACTGGACGAGCCTGGGTTGGAGTCCAAAAATAAAATCATGGCATCGCGAAGCTCATTTCTACTGGTTGCCACCTTCACCTAAAGAAGATCCTTTGTACTATGAGATAACTCCAGAGAAACATGAGCTAACATTCGTATTGCCTAAACTCTTACCGGAATTTCTGGCATGAACTTTTATGCCATCCATTCAGAAAAATATGGAACATGGAACTATTTCATGGAACCTGAGAAAAAAATCGTGAAGCGGGAAAAGTATCAATTTTTGGTGGTTCAAACCTCAACAGATTAAGAGCTGAAAACTGAAATTATGGGCAGAGGCTTTGTCCGTGATAAAAGGCGGTAAAATGTCGGACGAATACACAAGAAGCCAACATCACCTCTTCTTCTTCGGGGCACAATTTCAGGGCCAACTTCTCGAAATGAAGAGCTTAACTTTTATCTGCCGTTTTTGCAGCAAATGTGAAACCTTCGTACCCATTAAATTCAACATGAATGGGCAAGTAATTTCCAAAAGCAATATAAATCGTTTAATTAAAAATTTTCAGAAGACCAGTGAAAACACCATGTGGGAAGCACGCCTTACTGGTCAGTGGCACTTCCCATTTTTACGTGCTGAGGTTGGCACGGAATACGACGATTTTTTAAACTTTTACATCGAGAACGATTTGACATCCCAATCCCTTAATACAAACGATGGGCTAGGACGTCTTCATTGGAACATTGAAGCCTCTCTTTTTAAACACGTTCTTGGGGAAAATGCATCCTACGTTCTTCGTGGAACCCAGGCGTTCCCAGGAGAATGTAAGGAAACATTTGAACAGCTATTAAGAATTAACCCGATTTTGCATATACATCCCACTGGAAAAGAAAGCAGTGACATTTTCAAGTTTCACCCAACCCACCTAAAATTTGTGGCATGCGGCGAACCAGAAACTCTTGGTTATGATTTCACTCCATTAACCTCAATATTCGATGCTTATATATGGATTTCAATGTTAGCAACTATTGTTGTTATGTCCTGTTGTTATTTGTGGTTTTTGAAAAAATCTGAAAATTACTTTCAAATATTCCTTTCTGGTTTAGAATGCATTTTGAGCTGTATTGGTACGTTTTTAGAACAGGGTGATTGTCCAGTTCGAGAAAAATTGGTAGGTCTCACGAAAAGAATTTGGGCAGCACGTTTTGTGCTTTGAGGGTTTCTTTTAATGACGGTCGTTTTGAGCAATGCATACAAAAACAAAAACATTTCTGAAATCACTTTCCCACGAGCAACAATTTTATTTGACAAATTTGATATGTTGGTTAAGCACAACTTTCAAATATTTACTAGGGGTGTTGTACTTCTGTCTGTAGGAACGTTAATACACGATGACCCAATGTATTTTGTATGGCGAAATATATTTCTGCCTGTAGTGCATCCAAAGCCACCGTACGATGCACACGATATTACGAATCTATTTAAAACCGAAGTTTTTAGCTATGGGATGGTGCAGGTATCGCATATGAATTGGTTTTGACAAAGGAAGACTTGTCAGAGAGAGCCCAATATATTATGAACAAAACGTTACTTATTCCTAATTGGTATTCAAGACTGATGAGGTCAAAAGGAATTTCTCCATATGGTTTAGAATTGTTAGAACCTTGCAATAGAACGGCAGTATTTTTACCCGATGTTGCAGCCCACGATGTTTATAGACATTTCAAAGAACTGAAGAAAAAGGTGTTTTTAGGTGTGGAAGACGACTTCCAAACTCAATTTTCATTAATGTTTGCAAGATTTGTGCACCCTCGTGTTTTGCAGAGAATGAATGGACTGTTTGACTCTGGAGTATTGAATTGGTGGACTAAAATATTTGTCAATTTTATGACAAGAGTTCAAAATAAGTTTAAAGTAGAACTTGAGTGGAAACCGTCGGAAATTGGTGGTAACATATTTATTGTTTTTGTGGTCTATTTGGTTTTCATAATGGCTTCAATTGCAGTGTTTGGTTTGGAAAGTGGCTCTATGTTAGATTATAGAAATATTGGGAGGGTTTGTTGAGATATGCGAGAGTGTGCTACACTTCGGTTTGTAAGATGTTGGTTGGTACTTCTTCTAAATTAAGCTGTAGAGCTAAAAGAGTTAAAAATGCCAGTATTAAAACTGTAAATTGAATTAATTGTAGATAAATAACCGATCTGCGATTTTTGTTTGTGTATGCTAAAATTAATGAAAATTAATGAATTAAAAACATTGTGCTTAAAAAACTTTATTGGATAAATTGCGACCGCTGGCATTGTCTTATTTGTTAACTAATTACAACTTTTAACTTCGGTTCAATGATAGAATCAAGAGGAGGAGTATAACCGAAACACAATTTTAAATATATATTTATATTATACAAGTAGTATCGGACTCTAAAATTAGTAGACCAATCCTTTTTATTGCTATTTATTTACTGGTGAATTATTCTTACTTAAGTACAATACTTAACATTTTTACCTGAAGGTATTTTACGACAAACAGATTGCAGTTTAAATTTAAATTATGTTACACGGTGATTTAATGGTTAAATCATTCTTGACTACGTTTTCATTTGTATGTATGATACAGGCAGGTGATATAACATAAAATCATGCAATGTTTGAATTTAAATTTTCTAAAGGCCCAATAAAAGTAGTTGAACAGTTAAGTCAAAAGCTTGACTAATACAATTCAGAGGAGTATCATCCTCAACAAAATTATTAGATCCAAATTTAACCTTAATTGGACTGATTGACAAAATATACCGTTGCTGCCACTTGATTGCTGTTCTTCCAACAAGACCGGGATATAAGTTTGAATTATCCGTATCTTCGATACATTTCATTGTTTCGATTGCTGTTTTTGAGAGGTTGTGCACCTTTGCCATTTGACCCAACGTAACCACGAGAATCAAAACTGTGTCAAATAAAACCAGCGAAAAAAGGATCAGCAGTAAAAACGTGTCTGGTGTCCAAGGTGTTCTTAGCAGTGTAAATAAACACATGGCGAGAAGAATAGTAGGCTGGACCAAAGCAACAGTCATCAAGGTTCCTTGTTGTATCTGATTAAAGATAATGGCCAACACCTGAATCTGTCGGTGAATTATAGATGCCTCTATTTTTGAGAGTTCATTTTCTTTCCAAATTTTGTCAAACCTAAAATCAAATCGGAGTTATTAAGTACTATAATCTTGCTTAAAATAATATTTCTTACTCATCCGCTTACGTTTTCAAATGTTCGCAAAGGGTTATTGTGCACAGACATTGAAGCCCTCCAATAACCATTGCAGCAAGTTGAACCCCAACACAAAAAATTAAATAGTTGGATAACAAAACTGCCAGCTTTATTCCCAATATTAGGTTGTATTTCAAGGGAACTTGAACGTTTGCCGTAATATCATAAACATGACACTCTTCCAGAAGTTGATATCCCAAAATAAAGTATTTGCAGGGTTCATTCCATTGCTGAAGGACGACGAAGTTGAATGCAAACGTGGCTGCTGTAACGAGCATTGAGTAGGCTACCCAAGTATTCAGTTTATCCAGTAGTGGTTTATCTTTCTTTTGCTGGACTTGTCCTAAACACAATACAAGAGAATTTCAATAAAATCTTTTCAGTTTTATATGGTTTTGAAGAATTAAACCAACCTTTATTATACGTTTCACCAAACGTAATGAGTCCGTTGACATAGAGTACAATTTCGTTTGCTTTTTTCCACACTTCATCATAATGAAAGTCGTTGGCGGTTGCAGCCGCCACGAAAAATCCATTTTCAACTTTTCGCACAAGCGGAAGGCTTTCATTTTCGTTTGAAAAATAAAGGGACAGTACCACTTGGAGAATTACACAGGTGCAGTAAACGTGTCTACAATACTTTATAACTTTTGTTGTTCTCAAGGAGTTTTCAGAGGAGTCGACTGTTAACCGTTTTTGGTTTGGATCCCACCTTAAAATGTGTCCTCGATAGGAGCATGAAAGCTTGCAAATTTTGACAAATATTCCTTTATTATCGGACAACATGATTGAGTTCACTTTGCTACTTTCACAATAGAAATCACTGGATTTTGGTTTAATCCGTTGGTTTTATAATTTGATCCTTGCATGACAGCTCAGAGTCAGCCTGTCCGTTTCACATCGTAGTGCTGACGGGAAGCCATTTGAGAGAAAAATAAAATTACGACGTTTTTTCTGGCTAGAGCCAGATAAATAAATTTCAACGTGTCACGTTGCATGACAGTCTGCTGGTTTTCTTCTCTTTCCTCATACAAAATATAGGGGTACTTTCGTAGGTTCTAGTTATTATTTAATTATTCTGACGCGTGGGATTTATAATGACTACGGAATGTAGGAAAATTTATGCGCTCATGTTCAATACTTTGCTAGCTTGTTTCATGTGGGAAAATTAAATTTTTGGCTTTCGATTCTGGTTTGTCCCTTGTTCAAAATCAAAAATCAAACCCGACTGGTATAGAATAAATCAAGTATTAATAATTGTCTAGGCAGCCTGGAAGGATTTTTTAAGTTTAATTTTCACTTCGCTTTTTCAGCACAATATTTCAAGTTTCAACTTTTTGACACCTCATGTCATGTAACCGAAATGACGTGAAATCGACCCAAATGATTTTTTACTTGGCCTTCTGATTTGCAGCTCGATTCTTTGGAAATGATCCATTAAAAAATTAGTGTTTACCAAGTGCAACTTTTTAGATAGTTTATTAAATGGTATAACGCCATTCCTTGCTAAGACTAAGGTCAAATCAAAAATTGAATGCCTTTGATGGAATTCCCTTGTATAATTATTTTTGCATAGACCAGATGTCCCAAATTGACACTAACTGGCGCAACTTAGGCATTTTGTGTGATTGTTTATTCACTGAATATCGGAGCTATTTTTTGCTCCCTGTAAGTTAAGGGTTCAAAATTTTAATTCTCGGGATGCTGCAAATAATATTAACGAAACAAAACCTCAAAGAAGAGTTCTAATATAAACCCATTTTGTAAGCCGTATATAAAAAAAGTGTGTATGGTACAGGCTTGCAAAAAATGTTTGACCTTTTCCTACCTAGAATTACTTTAAAAAAGAATTCGCGGGATTATACGACTCCAAGTTCCAGTTCCAATACCTTAGTTCATTGAGAATCGATACCAACATTTATCAAAGCACAGTCTACTATATTATCATTTAATTTTTTTCAACACAGATTTAAAATAACATACAAACTTATAGGATTGTCAAACAAGCTGTACCAATTTGTCGTTCAGAACAAAGCTTTAAACACGACCTTTTTGTGTTCTCCAAGAGTGTTGCTGAACACAAAAACTTATTGATATATTGTCAATATGAATGAGAAAATTAAAGAGGCTCTTCCTCACCAACAAACTGTTGGAGATTGTTCTTAATGTTCAAAGAGTTGGAAGCATACATACGTGGCAAATTATAAACGAAGTAGTTTGATCTGAAAACGTAGTTGGATGATTACGATAAAAATCGAGGTTTGCACTGAAACACAAAAGCTACTGCGGGCTTTTTTATTCCAATTTCTTCTTGTGCTTGTAAAGTTCTCTCACATATGTAGCTCATTTGATATTACTTTCCTGCACTGAAACTGCTGACGTCATAAACCCATAATTTTTTGACATAGTCAAATGCTGCTTAAGGCTATAAATTCAACGGAATTACGCTTGCTGAAATTTTATGAGCTTTCGTAAGGGTTCCGCTGGCAAGCAAGAAAATTGACAAGCAGCTCATCATTTATCATCTTTCCGTCATGCAATCCATCAGTTATACATGGACATTGAAGGTTTTTTTTGACTCGCGTGTTAACTGTGTTCATTTTAAAATAACTCTTGGCATTTAGATTTGTAAGATCAAATGCCTGTCATTTTTGCTGACGGGTTTGGAAGGTCTTCAGAATTTAAAATAAGGAACGCGTCCATAAGGACTTTTATGACATCGCGTTTTTTCATGTCGTAAATAAAATGCCTGGCATAGTTTCAGAAACACAAATATGATTTATGGTTTAGAGAAGCATTTTGGGATATTTTATTCGTCGTTTTTTCCAAAACGTTAGGCTGGGAGTTCATTAATTGTGCCGTCCTCTAACTGACAAAGCAGACGGCGTAGACAACTCACGTAAGCTCTTCGGTAGCGTAAGAAGTGTGCAAACTTCTATTTTACCTAAAGTCGTATGCTGAAACTTATGACTCGTTCTTCTGCCTATTGTATTGGCATTCGGTTATTACGAGCATGTTGATACTTGCCTTATTGTCAGTGAGTTGTTCATCGTATGTAAATATATATTTTCAGGCTTTGTCAGATTTAAACCCAAACTTTGATGATGTTGTTTGGTCAAAATGGACATTTTAAGCCCATGTTATAATACATATTTTGCATATCTTGACTTTTCCACATTATTACATATGTAGTTACATAATTGCCACTTTCTCGATTTTGCACTGTACTCTTATTTTTTTGCCGTTTTCATGATTTTGCATTTTTATTAGACAACAGCGTTCAACTTTTTCAAAATTTGAGCTCCAAAATAGTTTTTGCTGCACTAAACAGTTGATTCAAAGATCATTAATGTGAGAAAAATACAGAAACGTAAAGAAATAAATTTTTGATTAAGAATAATTTTTCAGTCATATTGCCTCTTCTCGGCTGTTTTACTACCCACATTTTGGGATATTTTGCTATATACTTTAACTACATATTTTGCCATTTTGCTACGATATTATTTTCCATTTTGGACTACATAGAATGAACCAACTCTTAGTTGTCTAGTGTTAATGATTCCTATAAAGAGTTTCAATCCCCATAAGAAGATTACATATAACACTGATCCTAATTATGTGAACCGTTTTTAATTAATAAAAAATAAATTAAATTTTAAAAATATTTTTTAAATTTAATTCAGTTGTTATTATTTATTGATCAATCTCTGAACTAAGAGTCTCTTAACATACAGTTTTTACTTTCATGCATACAATAAGTTTAATAGCATTCTAAGATATGCCTGATTTCGAAGAATCCGTTCATGAATCCACTGCGACGGTTATTTGAAACAAGAAAACTTTACTTCTGTATACAATAATACAGTAAGCGTCTATTGCCAAAATTCATGCAGTTCAGAAGGTACTCTTCCAAAAAATTTGAGCTGCACAAAGTCTTAATTCTTAATGGAGACAAGCCTTGTAAATTTTCGAGTAGATTTTCCGGTTATTCGGAGCAACGCAGGCTTTTTTTCAGATTTTCAATAACAATTTTTAGGTACTTGTGCACCAACCATCCCACCATGCAAACAAGCAAGAAGTATACCATTGAAAGAAGCGACGAATAGTCCACAGTTCCACCAAGCTTCCGCATTCCATTTCCAGTTTAGAAACGAAGTCATATGTCACAGGACAAAACGGAAATGCCGCTCTACAGCATATTACCTAAGGGCGGTCTGCAGAACCGAATTGTTTAGCGTTGCCAAAACTTGAATTTGCCTATATACCAAGCAGGTTTTTAACTTTAAAACTGAACACTCAACAGTAATGTTGTAGAACCTGAAAAATATTCATAGTATTGACATATTTGCATTATAAGGCCAACTATGCCCACTCACTTTTTTAGCGTAACTTCTTAAACGAGAGTGCACAAATGTGCAGCCCATTATACGAATAAACATGGTCAATCCAAATGTCCATGCAAAATACCATTAAGTGATAAATATTTAGAATTTTAATTGCCAAATGTCAAAATCCAGTCGGCTTTTTGGCATTTCCATCTACAAAAAGGAAATATCTTTCAGGAACTCCACATCCAGCAAGTGAATTTTTGCCAAGGTAAATTCCAATGTTAACCATAAAGTGAAGACAAATGTCAGTCCGATAAAGTGAGAAATAAGGGCTGTAAGCAAACAATATGTTCAGCTTTTCCAGCAGCAAAGGTGAGTGACTTGGAAGCTCCCCTAAAGAATCAAATTTATAGATATGATATTACAGAGAAAATTTAAAATCACCTTTGTTTGGATTTGTATGCATTTCCTCAAACTGAAAGAGTCCGTTAATATAGGCGACTATTTCAGCTGATTTGGTTCGACAAGTATGCAGATAAAAGTTGGAGGAAAGTAGGGCAAGAATTGCGAAACCTGTTTCCAGCTTTAAAATTACAGTTGATTCATGATTCGTTTCTGCATTGCACCAACCTAAAGCTACCTGTGCCGTTACAATCAATACTACTGACGTGTGCAAATAGCATTTTATTGGCAATTTTAGAGATGACCTTTGATATCTCGTAAGTGCCAGTCGCTGTTTATTTCTACTCCATTGAAAAACAACGCTCCCAAATAGCGAGCCAAACTGGTAAATTTTGGTAAAAAGGTATTTATTTTGAGTTAACATTGTAAATGAATTGATTTTTGAAGTCAACTCTGCGCAAGTAGGTACTAACTTTGTGTCAAGTTATGAACGACCCGGATGCTTGAGGAGTGGAAAGCTCGTGTTTTTTGCATTTGTCTAGACATTTAAACCAGATATGACGAAAAATTTGACTGAACAGTATCGTCATCAATATTTTAAAACATAATCGATACCCTTATACAAACTGATGATGTAATCCAAGCAGGGCGTTTATAAATTTTTAATTGATTTTAGGGCATCACACTTTTAATCAACACGACTTCAGCATCAGACTCCAATACCATTCTTGGTTTATACGACTATTTACTTCCATCCTAGCGCCGCTACAAAAATTATAGCCTTTGAATCAAGAATATAATCGTTTATTACGTCACCTTTCATTCGTTTGTGAAAACAGCTAGAATTTTGACGTATATTTTGCATGAAAACGACCTAAACCAGTTATTTTGCACAAGCGTTGAATGCTAATTGCAAGCGTATAGTTCCTAAATTTCTAAACGTGTTGTATTAATTTTACAATTTAATCCAGGTATATTATAAATTTACAACCTGCTCGGCGACAAAGATATTAGTGGAGATGGATAATCCACCTCCAAAGAGTCAAAATACCGCAAAGATATTAAAGTCAAGGCTTACTTTACCCATTGTCTTTCAACAACAGCCTTAATTATATAAATTTTGCCACCCATCATTGAACCCCAAATATTCCAGAACTAATAAATTTTCCGTTTTCCTTGCTACATTGAAATTTTCACTATCATTGAAATATCTAGTATTCCCACATCTGTATATGCAATTGTAGTTTCACCAGTTTGCGGAACCTCACTTGATTCTACTTGCAGTAAATTGGGTAAACATTATGTTTTGTTTTCTGTTTTATTGTCTTGGCGTCCACAAAAGGCATTCAATCTTTGTCGATAAATCACCCCGGAAGCTTTTGAATTTTGTCTTCCATTGCACGACAGCTATTTTAAATAGTAAACTGATGTTCAAATCTTCACACTTTCTGTTTAAAGATGTCATTTTGAATTCTTTCGTTCGATGGAACTCCAAGCTCTCAGGTCTCAAGAGAAGTGGATCACAATCAGTTCTCTATTTTCTAAAATAACTAATTAAGTTTTCAAAACTGTCTGAAGTCTGAAGCTCTGAATTTTTGTAGTCAAATTCATCGAGTTCTGCGCCCGATTGTTTATGTTGTTCCAAAGCCTTAGTTTTTTCAGCCATATCCATATCGCGTCAGTCTAACTCTCCTTGAACCTCCCTGAATATTAAATTCAGCGTCTCTATTTAGCAGGCAGATTCAGAATCATTGGCTGGAAATAAACGACTTTGTGTAAATTTGATGCTTTTATTTGGCCTAAAACCCCTTTTCACTAGTACACTAATGTCTTCGTTCACGTTCCGCTTAAACATTATTTTTCTTGGCCCAAGAATTTACGGGTTTTCTTGCAATCACGTCAACTAAACCTGATGTTTCCTTTTTCTGGATGATGTTTGATGATGAAGCGAGCGGAGCGTTAAAGAGCGTGACAGGGGTGAGGGGTGGGTAGGCTCACCTTGACGGTTTGATAAGCATTCATAAATCTGCGAAATTACTAATCAATATCGTGTCATAAATTGTGCTTCCCTTAGTTTAACATTTTCCCCCCTATACTTTATTGTAATGCTCAATTATCATGTAGCGTCGAATGATTTTTAAATGCATTATATGTTAATTAAATTATCTGAATCGATGGGAAACTGCATGTGAAATGTGAAAGTAATTTATTTTTGTGCATAGCGCAAATGTTTACTAAATCTTTAACAGTTTTATCTTTTGTATAATAAATTTTAACGTTTTGGGATTCAAAGTGGAAGTCTGCTTACTCAATGTTTTTAAATATCAGTTGAATTTATATGGCTGTGGTCTATTCTAATTTGAATTTTCTGGTTGTATAATAGAAAGTGGCAGAAATTTAGCAGTCCTTAAATATATTTAAGCAATACTGTATGTTTCTGTAGTATATAACACGCACGCATACATTGGTTAGAAAACCTTCTATATGTTTGGTTTAAATACCTTCAGATATAGTATAAATTCATGTATATGTATATCATGGCTGCAGAATCTTATTCAGCATGAAAAACTTTTCTCTAGCTGACCCTAAAAATTTTCTGTCAAAATTTACTTTTAATTTGCTAGAGCGGCGAAGAAACCCAGACTTTTTAACTTCCAACTTTCATCCTTTATATTAAAGTTATCTAAGAAGTTTCTTAGGATGAAATCTTGGTTGTACAATTTTCTCGAATTTACAGAGTAACTTTGGAGAGTTTTTCGAAGTAAATATACTCCGAATATCTTTGTTCAAAAAACCATTCATTCCTCCTTAAACTCCCAACAAAAGGAATTGCACCGTAAAATCAAATGCCTGGTTCATACAGTTCAAAGGAGTGTCTTCTTCAACAAAGTTGTTGCATCCAAATTTAACTTTCATAAATGTGCACGAGTTGCAAAACTTTCTTTGCCATTTTATAACTTTTTGATCATCCTTTGATTTGGAACCAAGTATTTGTCCACGAGACTTCATCAAGTGGATTGCCTCTGCAGATTCCATTCTTAGCTTTGACATTCCGCCCAGAGTAACTAAGACCATCAACGCTGTGTCAAAGAGACCTAAGGAATACATTGAAAGCAACAGCGCAGTGTCGCCTGAAATCGGTACCCTTATCAAGAACACCAAGCACATTGATACTAGAATCGTAGGTTGAATAATTGCAGCACTCATTAAATGTCCTTGCTGAATTTCATTCAGAATTGTTACCAACGTTTGAAGTCGTCGATACACAAGGGAGGCTTGGTAGCGAGACATTTCCCTGCTTACCCAAATTTTCTGAAACCTGTAAAAATTTAACAATGCTATGAGTTAAAATCATTGATGAAAATACTCGTGATTGTGATTACTAGTTATATCTTACGTTTTTATATGCTGGCACAAGCTCATCGTGCAGAGAAGTTGTAAACATCCATTTACAAAGGATCCCACTTGTATTCCAACAGCAAATGCGAAATAGTTTACAAACATGATTACCAGTTTTGTTCCAAATAGCACGTTGTATTTAATCGAAACATCGAGGCTGTCGCTAATGTTGTAAAATTGGCATTCCTCCAGAAGTTGATAGCCGAGCATGAATTCTTTGCAAGGATGATTCCAGTGCAGAAGGATGATAAAGTTGAATGCAAAATTTGCTGAGGTTGCAAATAATGAGTAGCCCACACAAATGCTCATTTTTTCCAGCAATGTGTATGTTTTCCATTTTTGAACTTGATCTAAATGAATACAAAAATTAAATATTATTAAATATTTCGCCTTTTTTTAAATTCCTTTACAATTTTACCAACCTTTTTCATATTCATTGCGGAATTTTATCAGCCCATTAATATACAAGGCTATTGCGGATGCATGTCTTCCCGTTTCCGAAATGTGGAATTCATTAGCAAATATGACAGCAACTGCAAATCCAGTTTCGACCAGTGACAAAACTGAATTGGTATTGTTTTCTTGTTTCCCAAAATATTTTCCAATGCAGATTTGAAACAATACGGCACCGGTGTAGAAACGTCGGAAAGCATGAATCCATCGTGTTCTCTTAAGATCCTTTGGAGATGTTGAAGCAATAACTTTTTGATCTTCAGAGTTCCACCTCAAAACGTGTCCACCAAAGCTCGAAGAAAGCTTGAAAAGCCGTAGAAAAATTCCATTTTCATTGTCCAGCATGCTTACCAAATGCAATAAAAATTTACTGCAGTGAATATATTTTTGAATCGTACACCAAAAAATTGCTAGGGGATTTTGAGAATATAAAAAAAATTGGTATATAAGCATGCACCGAAATCCAAATCAGGACTGCCAGTTACACCGTCTCCGAAAAACTTTATCATCAGCATTTTATAAGCAAACTGCACGTTATATTGCAACGTGAGCCAATTTTGGCCTAAAAGACAAGGTAGGGGTCCAAAAAAATTCAACCAAGGGCAATTGTTAGGGAACGTTAAACCACGGTTATTTAATTTTTAAATGTTATCGTATCTTCTGTGTTATGTACGTTTAAAAGTACACGGACAAACATTGAATAATTAACCGTTTAAATCGTACATTCCAGTACATCACGTCTAGAAATTTGCATGTTAAGATTTCATAAACAGCTTACTTACACTAACTTTCGTGTTTTAACCTCTGTAAAAATCCGGGATTTTTAACTTACGGCCCATGTAGACGAATCTAAGTGTTAGGTTCATTAAAGTTGTCAATTTTCCCGAACATGTATGTCTGACTAGCCAGAATAAACATGACATTTATGATGGACTGAAGTGAGATGTTAAGTCCGACTTTCACTTCGCTTTCTGTCTCATAACTTTTTTAGCACTAACTGAACTCTATAGTCATGTCACTTCGTTTCACACGTACTAAACTGGATTATTCTAAGCGAGGTTAATCAGAATTTGAAGATAATAACTATAACTAGCAGTATTTTTTTTATTACTGCAGTCAAAAGAATTTGGTTTAAGTTGGGACCTTGAATATAAGATGTAAAATGAAGGCTACATATCGCTTTGTCTGCGAGCATAAAAAGTGACACATTTACAATAAATAAACAATTACATTTCATGCTTAAGTAGGCCCCATTATGCGCCATTATGGCAACCAACTATCATAATAAATTTACTTGACAAGCGAATCCCAGCAAAAAGCATGCAAAGGGGCTTCATTTTTGTAAAAGCTAAATAAATCGGATGAAAATTCGACCAAATTGTGTTGCAAAATTATAACCTTGCTTAGAATAATCCAGTTCAGTACGTGTGAAACGAAGTGACATGACTATAGAGTTCAGCTAGTGCTAGAAAAGTTATGAGACAGAAAGCGAAGTGAAAAAGTCTGATTTAACATCTCATTTCAGTCCATCATTAATGTCATGTTTATTCTGGCTAGTCAGACATACATGTTTGGAAAAATTGGCAACTCTAACGAACCTGGAACGGAGTTTTGTCTACATGGGCCGTAAGTTAAAAATCCCGGATTTTTACAGAGGTTAAAACATACGAAAGTTAGTATAAGCAAGCTGTTTATGAAATCTTAACATGAAAATTTCTAGACTTGATGTACTGGAATGTACGTTTTAATCGGTTAATTATTCAATGTTTGTCCGTGTACTTTTAAATGTACATAACACGTAAGATACGAAAACATTTAAAAATTGGATTAACCTGGTTTAACGCTCCCAAACCCTTGGTTGAATTTTGTTTATTTAGTAAAACAATTTTTAAGCGAAAATGCGGCCAAAAATTGTCACACGAAAAAAAATTTCAGACGAAGTTAAATGCAATTTGATGCAATATCGTGGTGAAAATGTTTTTCTGATGTATTTGAAAGTTACCTTTTATTTTAAACTGGAACCTTTTCATCACAGTTTTTATTACATCTGTGAAGAATTGTTTTCACTGTCAGATTTTAAAAATAAATTTATACAAAGATTTATACAATTACACGGTCATAGCAGTGTAAATTCTGTAAACTGAGATTTTTCCATTTGCACAAAATAAAGTTTCAGAACAAGTACTTTATTGTAATACTTATGTGTATGAATGCAAATCCGTATTTTTATAATAAAATTTCACATCATTCCATTTCCATACTTCTGATAAATATTTATCTAAATGAACCGTTTAATTATATACGTACCGATTCACAAGTTCACGAAGAACTCCTAAAATACATAGATTAGCTGAAGAAGTGATGATTATCCTGACCATTTTCTTTCGTAATTTGTGTCTTATCAGGTTAAGATTTTCTGTTAAGTCTGAGAAGATTACTCAAAATCTCTGTCCTCCATACAATATCGAAATTTTCGTCATTTTATTACTGGAATAATAATAATATTTAACTGTGTAAATAATCAAATTACTAGTTTATACTTGTCTTGTAGTATGATTTTTTTTAGTTTCAATATAATAAGTTATTACGGATTCAGAGAAAAAGAAATAAGAAAAAAATTTAACTGAATCAATCAGTTCCATTTCTCATTCTCCCTTTTTCTACCCCTTCCTATTTGTAATTGTACAGGGTCTGGTCCACCCCAAATGGAACTTTTCCTTTTAAATGCGAATCTTCCAAACCCTTTGTTTCCACCATAATTGCTAGAAACCTGACTGTTGACCCTAGCAGTACCTCCACCAAATTGCGTAGAAGGAGGTGATGTTACCGGGCAAGATTTAGGAGGGATGTATTTAGGAACGTCTCTTGGATATCGTGCCGTTCCGTTTCCTCCTGGTGTGCTAATAGTTTTGTCACTGATTTTAGCACTAGTAAGAGCTTCTGGGAGAGGTATGTTTACACCAGAAGGCAGCACTTGCTGAATTATAGAATAATAATGCACGATTCTTGATGCAACATCGAAGTTGGGACAAAATGCAACGTGCTCTCCGTATAACTGCTCGTTTTCTAGAGCTATTTTCTCTTCCTGTGTGTAACGACCGGTTACGTCTGTAACTAGCTGAGTATATGTCAATCCAACATTATTCGGGTCAGCGGCTGAGTGGATAATTTTATCAAAGGAGTCAAGATCCCTAGAAAATTTTAACAAAATCAAAATACTTTTCAAATTTTAATTAATTGAATTTTTGAAAAAAAAGAACTTTTACTCACCAAGTCATATTTTGTATTCCAAATCGTGCCAACGTTTTTTCTGTGGGGTACTCACTCATACAGAAATTATGTTGGAGACGTTTGCTTATTAGTAACCAGCCAACGCACATTTCATCCCGAGTTGAAAACCCGGAAACCGTAGAGCTGGAGTCATTTTTCCACGTATTATCAAATCCGCATTCTGCAAATAAACCAAATTTTCAATAAAAATTACCAAGTCTATTTATTTTTGATCAATTTTTAATTGTGTCACTCACGAACAGTAACTTGATCTCCTGGCAACAACTTTACAGGATTGTAGAGCCAGCGCCACTGTTGGTAGTTGAAGTCATAGTTATCATCGTTTTGTATGTACGGGAGTTCCACACCGCCCCTAAAATGCTTGATCCTTACGCGTCGAGCTGAACGTTAAAATCAGACCTGTATATTATAATATATTTCATAAAATGATGCCAAAATTTTAAAATTGTATTGCTGTGCTTACAACTTAAATGCGAATGCAATCTAATTGCGAAAACATCCACCCCCTCGGGTGGAAACATGGTCGTAGTGCAGCGTGGGTTACAACTCCCAGCCACATCAAATTCTGTAGTCAAAGGTGGCATCGCCCACTGACCAAAGGTTGCAAGACCAGTCAGCAATACGCCTCCTTCATTTGGTCTTAGTCGAGATGAATATATAAAATCTACCCCCGTTTCAATCTCCATATCAGCTCGCACTTCCGGATTATCGTAGTGAGTCTGATACAAGAAATATTCCACAGGATTGGGCTCACCCCCAAGTGCAAATCCGACTGCGTCACTAAAGGGAACGGCTTTCCCACCCACTGCGGATTCCATCACATATTCCGCGCAATGGAAATATGGAAGCTGGGTATTATTATTGATGTAGCATTCCTCACCGATTTGGTCGGCAAAAGGTTGAAACATCTGCTCAGAGTCAGCGCCTGGAGGCGCAATACATCGGAAAATCACTTGGTGGTGAATATGCTTTCGTCCTAACTCGTTTTCAAAATAGGGGGCAAACTGAAAAAAACGAAAAAACAAAATGAAAATTTGTTTATTTCTTTGAATTTACATTATAATAGTAATAACTTACACCAACTATATGATGTTTTGTGGGCAGGGTAGCATTCACCCTGTGAACAGAGCACCAATATGATGTGTGACGTGGTGGAAGTAAAAATCGTCTAGAAATTCTAAATGTTCCCACATTCTCCCCTTCTGCTGGAGGTTTCGGAACGATAATCGGATCCAAAAAATATATCTGTCGACTTCCATTCTGGAAATTTATCTCAAGTTGAGAGAGAACAGATTGAACTCCACCTTGGCCCCACACAACGTGAATGAGGTCAGTCTAAAGTAAAAAAAAATCCAAATTTAAAAAAGAAATTGCAAAAAAAAATAATTTGTAGGAATTTAAAAACCATACGTTAAAAGTTGTATCTTGTTCATCACAAGCATCAAATCCTCTCTGGATGGTAATTCTGCTCCCACCATTATCCAATCTTCTACCATCCACAAGTTTCCAGTCTTGGTTTCTATCTTGCACTGCACTTCTCTCATTCAAAGCCACCATATCTGCCACAAAAGGTCTCCCATTTGCTTCAATTCCAGTGACAACCACATCGTTCCCCTGCTCAACCCTTCCTTTTTTTGTAAGCCCGAGTGCAACATAACTACCTCCAGTTCCACCTCTCGTAGTTTCAATCGTGAACAGAATGGTTTTCGATTCCAAACTCACATTCCATTCCAAACTCAGCTCCGAATCCAAAACCTCGCGTTGATGAAACGTAAGCGTTGATGATGATGATGACGAATTTTGTCCAAATACATTATGTAAATTGCACAAAAGGAGAACTAAAACTATTGAAAATCTACAATGTTTTATTGTTGAACTAGTAATATCCATTTTTATGCAAGAAGTAACATTAAATGAAATGCTCCTCAGGTTGCTACAAACAAGACTAAATAAGTCTTGTGAAAAACGAATATAAACGTAATAAGGAGCTTGAGTTGATGCGCATCTTATGAAGTGTTCAGTGGGCTGAAACTAGAATATTCTCAAACATTCACATAAATACTTACAGTTTGTTCCTTGCAATAAAAAAGATACGCCTGAAAATCAAGTTCATTCATTTTTACTATTCATTTACTACTACAAATGCACTTGGTGATCCCACCTAAAGATACCTAAGTAAGAAAATGTTTGGGTACATTTATATCTACTACATCCGCATAAATATTCTGAAAAGTTTATTTGCGAAACACGCATATATATAAGTTATTGGCACCAATTTCTTGGCCACACATTGTGCCTACCTTACTCCAAGCCTCACCAATATATGTAATTGAGTGTTTCATCAAAATCCTTCCTTTTTATCCATCAATGCCAATTTCCCATCAGTTGTACTACCTCGTTTAAGGTCTTAATTATTTCCATGTGTTATTTTCATAATCCACTCTACACAGTTATGATAAGCATTTCCGTTAGGTGTGGCATTTTTTGGAGCAAGATAAACACAAAGTTTAAGTTAATACGTGCGAAGGTACGCCCTCAAGTTTCAGTTCATTCATCTCAACGTCCAGGTTTGTTAAGTCGTCCAGTTTGTCCAGTTAGTGTCAAGGCCTTCCCCAACAAGAGATTTTTCTTTTCAATGGAAATTTATGCGACCAAATTTTTTATTCATGTTTTCTTGCCTCAGAACATCATCATCACTCTACCTGCATTTCCGGTAGGTAGCAATTGAGATTGGCTTGGCGTTAGTGGAATGTATTTTACAAAAAAAACTGCCACTTTAGCAACTGATGTAGGATTTTAAACACAGTTTTAGTTTTACTTTCATATTTAGGATGCCAAAAATGATCTAATGTATCTTTCATATATGAAACAAAATTAGAAATATTTGAACCGAACATCTTACGCTTGAGCTAAAATCCATGTTTTGCAAGTATAGCTAAGAGAGCGATTTAAACGGGAAGGTGGTCCAATCTCAACTAACGTGTTTTGGTTGAACTTTTTAAGTAGTAATGAAATCACTGCAAGTTGAATAAACGCATAATTTCAGGTAGCTGTTGCTTGAGATCAAATCTTGATAATTTTTAACTTGCTCCGATGCAGTAAACAGATGCGGTTTTATGGAGGGTATGAAACGTAATTAGTATTATATTTTTTATTGGAACTACTAGCACTTGTGATTCTACAAATTTTCTAAGGATAATAGAATCATAAGTTTGCAGCAAAGCAGTTTACGTTTATGTCATTTTATAAATATCATCATATACATCAGAGTACGTCATAGTGAAGATTTTTTAAAGCAAAATTAAAGGCATCCCTAATTTCCAAAAACATGTTCAAATTTATTATCTAAATAAACCAGTAAGTGCAAAAACTTTCATGTAAACTCTATCTTTTTATCATTTTTTGTAAATTCTAAATTTGATCTCCTGCTCCCCAACCCCAAACAGAGTCTTTTCTTTTGAATGGGAATCTGCGAGGCCAATTTCCTTCCCCAAAGTTATTCATATTTTGTGTCATCTGACCATCATCAACATTACCACCTATATTTCCCCTATCTACATTAGGCGCTACCGGAGCAGGACACGAAGTTGGTGGAATATATTGAGGAATTTCCCTTGGATATCGTGCTCTCCTCGAGGTTCTCCCTGGAGTAGTCAGAGTTGTATCAGAAACCCCTTCATTTCCTACCCCTTCCAGCAACGGAAACTCCACACCTTCAGGCAATTCCTGTTGTATTAATGAGAGGTAGTTGTGAATACGCCCTGCAGAAATATAGTTGGGACAAAATGCATACTGCTCCGTGTACAGCTGGTCGTTTTCCAGTTCTAACTTTTGTTCCGGGGTCCAATTCCGCATCACGTTGGTTGTTAGTTGAGTGAAGGTTAGCCCAACATTTTGTGGATCAGTGGCAGAGTGAATGACACGATCATGAAGCTCAAGATCCCTAAGAAAATTTTTAAACGGTTAATTTTCTATTTTTCCATTAAAGTTCCACCTTTTTTAATTGTAATTTTCAAACTACCAAGTCATGTTTTGTATGCCAAAACGAGCCAACGTGTTTTCCGTAGGGTACTCACTCATACACCATGCATGAGGAAGTCGTTTATTTATGAGTAGCCAACTAACGCACATCTCATCTCGAGTAGAGTATCCGGAGACGGTTGAACTCGAATCATTTTTCCAGGTATTGTCAAATCCACACTCTACCAAAATCCAATTTCACAAAACAAAAAGTAATTTCAAAATTTGAACGATTTTAAACGCCTTTGACTTGAACTATAGTTAACAAAAGCTGGTTTTTACTCACGAACGGTTATCTGGTCGCCTGGCAAAACCTTAACAGGATTGTAGAGCCAGCGCCACTGTTGGTAGTTGAAGTCATAATTATTATCGTTTTGTATGAAAGGGAGCTCTGTTCCAAATCTGAAGTGTTTAACTCGTAGTCGACGAGCTGAAAAAATGCAGAATTTTTAGTAAAAAATTGTGAAAATAATAATATATTAAATAGACCCGCTTACAGCTCAAATGTGCATGTAGTCTAATCCCCACAACTTCTACTCCTTCAGGAGGAAACATTCGTGTGGTGCAGATTGGACTGCAATGTCCCGCAACATCAAATTCAGTCGTAAGAGGAGGCATTGCCCATTGCCCTAAAACGCCATAACCAGCAAGCAAAATTCCACCTTCATTTGGTCTTAATTGAGAAGTATATTGAAAATCTACTCCAGTTTCTAACACCAAATCACTCCGAACTTCCGGATTGTTATAGTGCGTCTCGTAAATAAAGTATTCAAAAGGAGATCGGTCTCCAATTGCAAATCCTACTGTATTCGGGAATCTTTCTGGTCGTCCTTGAACCGCCCATTCGTGAACTGGCTCTCTACAAAGGTTGTATGGAAATTGAGCTTCTCTGTGAATATAGCACTCTTCACCAGGATGATTGACAAAGGGTTCAAATAATGTTTGAGGATCTGTACCCAAAGGGGCAAAACAGCGGTAGACAATTTGATGATGAACATGTTGTCTTCCAAGGTCAGTAGCAAAATATGGGGCAAACTGAGAAATAAGGATTTCAATTTCAGATTTTAGTGGGAGACAGTTCAATATCAAAATTTTATTATTTTACCCCAACAATGTGATGTTTCGACCGTAATGTTGCATTCAATTTGTGGATGGTACACCAGTATGACGTGTGTTGTGCTGGAACTTGATATGTTCGTGAAAGTCGGAAATTCTGGAGATTTTCTGGTTGAGATGGTGGATTTTTTATTACTGGATCCAAAAAGTAAATGGGCGTACTTTGGTTTCCCAAATTTACATTAAACTGTTGGGGTGGACGTGGGCCTTGAGCTTGGTTCCAAATGACGTGTATAAGATCGCTCTGTACGATTAAATATCCATTATTAGTTCAGTTTTTTAAATTTAAATTTATCGCTCAATTTAGTAATGCTTACATTAAATATATAATCTTGTTCGTCACAAGTCTCCAAACGCCTCTGAATGGTTATCCTGCTCCCACCAGAATTCAGCGTTTCACTACCAATATACTGCCAATTTTGGTTTCTATCTTCCACCACAGTATTACTGTTCAAGGCAACCATATCTACTACATATGGATTTCCATCGTTTCCTCTTCCAATTAAAATCACGTCGTCTCCAGTTTGTAGCATTCCTTTTTTCGTGAGTCCCAATGCAACAAAATAAGGAGATTCATTGCTCCTAGTTGAGATTGTAAAGAGGATAGTTTGCGCTGATGTGTCCCACTCCCAATCCAAAATAAGTCCTGTGTTCCTATCCAAAACTTCACTGTTTCGAAAAGTCAACGGTCCGGTTTGCGCAGCTGCTAACCAAACATTTGTTGTAACACAAAATGCAAACAAATTAATTAGCTTCATATTTACTTCTTTGCTTGAACGATCTACACTTGTTTCTGTGGAGATGGCACAAACGAGACTAATGCATTTGTGGCCAAAGTTCAACCAAAAATAAACCTAGTTTATATATGTTTAATAATAAATTTACCTCTGGATGCTGAAGGTCGTGGCAATTGTTAGACAATAATTATAACATTATTTTTTTCCCTTGACCTTCTTTCCATAACAATTGTTTTTATCTAGCAGATGAAAGTAATTTAGGGTACCTCTCAGCAGACAAAAATCAGTGAACCATTTATAAAATGCATAGTCATAACAAACGTTAGGAATGCACGAAGTGATGTGGAAGCGAATGCACATTGCCAATATTTAGAATACTATTTTACTTTGTTTCAGTGAAGTAGATCACACCCATGATAAAGACAGAAACATTAATGCCTTAAAGTTTATACTTAACCATTTTCATGATAAGGAATATAATAAATAATATTGGTAATTATATTTGAGAGATTCTTGTTTGATAGTTAAGTATTCCGAACAACGAAACTTGGCTCGCAATTAAAATTTGATGGTTTTTAATGACGGGCGTCCAATAATAATAATAATAAATTCACAAAATATTTATCATCTACGAGCTATACTTCACCTTCTGATATTAATAAAGATGCTTTTAAGATCAATCATCCTGTTTAAGGACCGTGCAATTTAATAAAAAGCAGTGTGGTTGTATTAACTCCAAAAAATATGTTTTTCTGCACGTATTTCAAATTTCTTATCCACTCTAAATGAAATTTGTAACAATTTATTTCACTTTGACACTGATTCCACTCATGCATTCAATTTCTTGTAAGCCATTACAACTAAAAAAAATACTACAATCCATAATACAACCAAAGCAACTCCTGGATATGCTAGAGGATGGTGATCCAAACCCCGAACAATTACAGATCTCATTGAAAGTGTAGGCAACGTTGTAGGGAGAATATAAGCAACATTAACGCCAAAAGTATGACATACCTAAAAAAAACCACTTGTATTAGCATGCTTTCTCCCCGATATGGCATTGAATCAAAATTACATAACATACTTTCCAACAGACATAAAACGCCTGCAAAATGGTTCCCAAATACATTTAAAGAACAATTTATAGCAACGCTAAGCAAAACGTTTGCAAATCCACAAACATCCATAAAGAATTAGAAGACTTCTAATAGAAATGTAGCCAGGAATGGCATACCACCGTGGTAACCACCAAAATCGGTATTACCGGTGAACTACCAGGGTGGTAGGTGTGCAACATTTCGTGGGGGCCGCTGGTGGTCGGTAGTCGGTGGTACAAATTTTTCTGGTAGTCATCGGTAGTCGGTGGTAATTAGCTGGTGGTGTGTTCGGTAGACAAAGATTTTAAATAAGTCAGTCGTCAATATTTCTCAATTCAATGAATAATTCGAATGTCTGTTTTTTCTCTAAAGTTATTTCTGGGTTATTGCTTCTGTTTTTATACTAAATTTGAGTTACTTCAATTTTTAAATTCAATTTTGTTAAAATTATGTCATTGGAAACGTAACCGAAACGCATTTTTCCGTTTACGGTGAGGAATGAAACGGAACCGTGAAGCGAAACGAAAACGGGTGAAAAACTGAAAAACGTTTACGAAAAACGGACTACACCTTCTCAAGTATAATAAAACGTAATATTATGAATTTGTATATGCAATTGGAGTTGCAAAACCAACAATCACTCAGTAGTAATTCCATAACCTTTAAGCAGTATCAGCATCAAACCCACAAGATAGGGGTGAGTCGAAAATATTTGGGTACTGCATAAACGCCACTGAAATACCATGCCGAAGGAGCCAAAGATCCCAATTTTATAACTGCTAAGAGAAAATTTCATTTCAAGTAACGGAGTCATCCAACGGTACACTCAAGAGACGTGTAAAAAAAGTTTGGTCACAAGGTCTAGAATGGTCCTTATTATTTATTATTTGATTTCATTTTAAGTTTTGCAGCTTATTAAATTTGCTACAACATTACTATATTTTATTTTGAATTAATTGCTTTTGTTTAAAAATAACGCGTTGATATTTCCATCGTCACTCATCTTGTCCGTTCTCTACTGTACTCTTGCTTACTTAAGATCTGGTAGGGAAAGCGTGCTGCAAAATTACTCAGAAACCTTGTTTAGCCTTTTCAGCTATTTGAGCAAATATTCAAAAAATGCGTACTTAGATGTTGTATTTGTAAAAAGAATATGGAGTATGTTGGTGAAAATTCGAATTGTCAGACATATAACCCTGAGACGTTTCTCTTGCAAAGAAATTTTACATAGTCGAAGATAATGCTTATGGCATCCCATCATAAAAATGTTCGTGTAAGAAATGGGATTGCCGCAAACTTGAGCATGTTGGCTTTTAAGCATTTGAATATAGCTGCTTGTGAAATGAGAGTTTCACCAACATTACTCCATATTCTTTTTACAAATACAACATCTAAGTACGCATTTTTTGAATATTTGCTCAAATAGCTGAAAAGGCTAAACAAGGTTCTGAGTAATTTTGCAGCACGCTTTCCCTACCAGATCTTAAGTAAGCAAGAGTACAGTAGAGAACGGACAAGATGAGTGACGATGAAATATCAACGCGTTATTTTAAACAAAGCAATTAATTCAAAATAAAATATAGTAATTTGTAGCAAATTTAATAAGCTGCAAAACTTAAAATGAAATCAAATAATAAATAATAAGGACCATTCTAGACCTTGGACCAAACTTTTTTTACACGTCTCTTGAGTGTACCGTTGGATGACTCCGTTACTTGAAATGAAATTTTCTCTTAGCAGTTATAAAATTGGGATCTTTGGCTCCTTCGGCATGGTATTTCAGTGGCGTTTATGCAGTACCCAAATATTTTCGACTCACCCCTATCTTGTGGGTTTGATGCTGATACTGCTTAAAGGTTATGGAATTACTACTGAGTGATTGTTGTTTTGCAACTCCAATTGCATATATACAAATTCATAATATTACGTTTTATTATACTTGAGAAGGTGTAGTCCGTTTTTCGTAAACGTTTTTCAGTTTTTCACCCGTTTTCGTTTCGCTTCACGGTTCCGTTTCATTCCTCACCGTAAACGGAAAAATGCGTTTCGGTTACGTTTCCAATGACATAATTTTAACAAAATTGAATTTAAAAAATTGAAGTAACTCAAAATTTAGTATAAAAACAGAAGCAATAACCCAGAAATAACTTTAGAGAAAAAACAGACATTCGAATTATTCATTGAATTGAGAAAAATGGACGACTGACTTATTTAAAATCTTTGTCTACCGAGCACACCACCAGCTAATTACCACCGACTACCGATGACCACCAGAAAAATTTGTCCCACCGACTACCGACCACCAGCGGCCCCCACGAAATGTTGCACAGCGATTACCAAACACCGGTAGTACCACGATTTTGGTGGTTACCACCGGTGGTATGCACATCCCTGGCAACACTTCTAATTCTTTATGGAGGTTTGTCCAAACTAATCTGCAAATTTTTTGCTTAGTGTTGCTATAAAATTGTTCTTTAAATGTATTTGGGAATCATTTTTGCAGGCGTTTTATGGCTGTTGGAAAGTATGTTATGTAATTTTGATTTAACGCCATATCGGGGAGAAAAGCATGCTAATACAAGTGATTTTTAGGTATGTCATACGTTTGGCGTAATGTTGCTTACATTCTCCCTACAACGTTGCCTACACTTTCAATGAGATCTGTCATTGTGCGTGGTTCGGACATCACTCATCCTCTGGTATATCCAGAAGTGGCTTTGGTTGTAATATGGATTGTAGTATTTTATATTTTAGTTTTAATGGTTTACAAGAAATTGAATGCATGAGTGGAATCAGTGCCAAAGTGAAATAAATTGTTACAAATTTCATTTAGAGTGAATAAGGAAATTTAAAATACGTGCAGAAAAACATATTTTTTTGGAGTTGATACAACCACACTGCTTTTTATTAAATTGCACGGCCCTTAAAGCAGGATGATTGATCTTAAAAGCATCTTTATTAATATCAGAAGTGAAGTATAGCTCGTAGATGATAAAATATTTTTGTGAATTTATTATTATTAGGGGACGCCCCGTCATTAAAAACCATCAAATCTTAAATTGCGAGCCAAG
>LJIJ01002159.1:0-30483 GCA_001718145.1 Orchesella cincta
CCAGAAGAGCGGATCTGAATAAACTTCAACCTCTCAATACGAATAATGCGAATCGGCCTTTTTGATTTTGGTACAATATGTTTATTAAACTTTAATCAATAAAAACAACCATTCCAACATGTCCAAGCAATCAATCAACAAAAATTCAATAATAATTCATTGCTCTCTAGCAAATCAAGTCTAGACTAAACTCTCGCTCAAAAAAACGTCTCCTCTCCTCCGTCAAAAAGCACACACCAAAAATCTCGCATCATCAAAGTTTCCTGATTCTATTTCCATCCCTCAACATCATAAAAGCATGAATCACAGCGTCAACCACGAGCGGACGAAATATGTACTCTTTTTGCTGTTCTCTTGGAGGCTAGTCAAGTTTAATTGGGCTAAAAACGTGTTACTTGCAATTGATTTTAACGATGGGCCGAATTTTAGTCCAAGAGTTACAAGCCTTTTGTAAGTGTCAAAGATTTCTGACACCTCATCTGTTTCACGGGACAAAGGTGACCAATAGGTGTAAAATAACCTGTTTAGAGGTGCTATTAGAGGTAGCGAATATCAGAAACACATTAAACAGTATCCAAAGGCTTTCAATAAATATGAATTCCTGTGAATATGAGTTCACTCTTTCTATATCTACTACTTACTGAAGCCAAAAATATTTACCGTTTAAGTTATAGTCGTGATATTTAAAAGCAACGGGGCAACGTGAGCTAAACATAAGCTACGAAGGATATAGTTGAAAGCATTGAAAATACGATCCTGATGTGTCTCGTTAGCAACTTTGAATACTAAAGTTTTGGCATTTCCAGAACAAGCGAAATTTAATCTTGGGATATAGCTTCAAAGCTATGTATATTTTCTTTAAAACTTTTCAAATGCTAACAAAGGGAGGTGTATTTAGGAGATTGTATGACATTTAATTTCGTGAACGAAGGTTTATACAGATTTAGAAATTTCCCTACAATGAATTTTTTTGAACTCCCGATGGCGGGTAAACAACATCAGGATCGAGTTTTCTACGGCTCTAACTGTATTCGATGTAGGAAATTTATAATATTTATTGAAATTAGTCATTTATATGTGCAGATATAAAGAAAATGCTTTATAGTAATTTCAATTTAAATGAGCGATTTTCAACTTCATAAATTTTGATTTATGGAAAGTTTGGATTTCAATTCAAGAAGCAGTCCCAAGCGAAGAACGAGGCAATTATCTTTTCAACTCAAACAGTGTAGCAGCGTAGTCATAATCTTCTTTCTCAAGAAGAGTAACGTAATTATAGTCTAGTATTGTCACACAGATTCACACAAAGGGTAAATATCGACCTTTGTTATCAGCAGCGTCCTCAAATTGCCACTACACCATACCAAGCTTCCGAAACATTTTAGAAAGGACAAGTACTTTACAGTTCCGACAAATCTCGTAATGAGCCACCCCAAAAAACCAATAAACATACTGAGCAGAGACTGTCGAATATTTCTTGACCACCGGTCCATTGACCCGTGGAAGCAAAAAGTTACTATTAATGGGCATCAGCTGATTGAATATCAAAAACTGTCAGATTCAGCTACAAATTTGTACACATACACAACATGGCTTATTGATGCAGGGAAAAATATAATTGTTAACAATTTAACATTTTACCGTTACTAGTAACGGTCATCAGCTGATTGAATATCCCAAATTGTTAGATTCAGCTTTAAATTTGTAAACGTACACGACGTGGTTTACTGATACAGGGAAACAGACAGACAGACTACTTGTAACGGTAAAATGTAAAAACGGAAACAAAAATGCCCATTCAAGGCCAATATTATGGGAATAATAATATTTTAAGATCAATTATTAAATGTTTCTTTGGTGAGCCTATTATAATGAAACTTAGTACACATTTGATCTCTTTTTACTCTACTCATGATATCTAATATTTTCGTTTAATTAGCTTAATATTTTGAAGTTACGAATCTAAAAGAAAGAGTTTTGCAAATCTGACCGTTTATTAGTAACCTGCCCTCATAACGTCTCAAGGTAAATAAGGCAAACGATATGATCTATCAATCAAGAGCAAATTTATAGGTCTGTCATGTATAGGATGGCCAAGCCTTTTTTGACAATTGCCCTATTTCATTTTAACTATATGACAAATATGCCGTTGAAGCGAGAGATGACAATTGCAATTGAATGTTAACTATTTGCATTTTACATTAGTGTATAGCTGATTTGCTGGTAACAAAATTATGAACAAGAAAATAATATGTATTAAATATAAAAGACAAGTCGAGATGTAATGGCGTACTATTTACGTATTCATCAACGTGAGCGTCATAAATGAAATCTACCATGAAGTAGCTTTCGATCGATGTGTCACAAGAACCTTAAGGATATTTCCCTTAGATAAATACATCGTGATAAGTATCGTGTGATAATCACTGGAAAAATTTATCAGTGATCGCAGTCTACCCAAGTGCTTATGTCCATACGTGCTAACGTCCGTAAGTGCTAACTGACATAAGGGCTAAAGTCCGTAAGTGCTAAGTGTCATAAGTGCTAATGTCCGTAAATGCTAAGTACCAGCTTCGGCATATTTATTTGGGTCTACTGAAGAGAGAGAGAGAAGAGCCTTGGTTTTTTCATAGGAGTTTCTGTTTCTATAGCCAGTTGATTTAGAATTTGTACAGCCCCAGTTTGAAAGCCTCTCACCAGCGCAGTTATCAAGTGCACGTATGAATTTGCCTTCCGCATAACGAGATGATAAAAACAACCTTTTCTTTTTCGTTTTGTATTGCTGTCTACAAAAATAAAAAAATATAATAAAATATATTTTTTTTAAATCTTTATTAACATTAACCAGAACTCACCAAAATAGCCAAGTCATCGTTTCCAAAAACTCCTGTTTTTCCAATACAGCAGCACATGTTGTATGAACATTGTAAATTCGACAAGATCGGAAATATTTTGAGTAATATAATTTCTTTGTAGCTCGTCCATAATAACCGTCGGTTTATGTTTGACTCACAGTAAGTTCTGGGTAGTTCTCAATTGAGTCTCAATTGAAAGGCTCGCATTTAGTGGACCCACTATAAACTCAGCAGACCACATAAAAATAACCGACTTTTACCACATCTAAATTTTTGCACTTTAAGGCGGACCACACCCACATTTTATTATAAAATTTCCACTTTAAACTATAAGGGCCCATAGATTTAAAAAAGTATGTAAAAGAGCATACTTCAGCACTGGAACATTGATTCGTGTAGATCTGTATGCTTGTGAGCATGCTATGCAATGTAAAAACATGCAAACTGCATATTTAACTTAAATACCTGGTCTGCTTGTAAATCTAAGGACATGGGTATAAATTACATGATATGTAGAAATGTCACTAGTCAGTATCTTTTTCTAGGACTTGTATCCATTCTTGAATTCAAACTCACATCATGCATAGTTAAGTATACTTATCTCGCACCCGTATTATCCCGTATTAAATTTCTGTCTTCTTACTTCATTACTATAACCATTTCATAGGCAGTTTTACTCAGCTGACGAGAACTCTCTTTTAACAATAAAAACTATTTGTAAGGTACGTAAATAACTAAGTTTTAAAAATAATTGCTGCATGGAAACTGAAACTTTTCTGTACTATAGTTGAAACTGTTTTTATCACAGATGCACTCTGTTGCCAATACAAAGTCTAAGTGCTAAGAAAAGGATTGAAAGAATTCGAGCAAGAGTTAGTAGTTGGTGTTTGCTAATTACCATTCATCACTCATTCCCTTCGAAAACCTTCCCTCTAAACTGAAATTTTAAATACACATTGGAATCACTACTTGAAATATCCTTCGCAGAATCCAATTATGAAACATGAAAGTACCGGGAGGACTAATCCTACCAGCTTCGGCATATTTATTTTTTTCTACCTGTAAATACCTTTTTCTAATGTAAACCTAGGTATTTTCCTAGGATTTTTTGTTTTTATAGTCAGTTTGTTTAGAATTTGTACAGTTCCACTTTGAAAGCCTCCCTTCGGCTCGGTAATCAATTCCCCATATGAGATCGCTTTCTGCACAACGGGATGATAAAAACAACGTACCGTTTCTCTTTCGTTCGTATTGCTGCCTACAAAAATTAACGATAATCATTTTCATTTAAAAGCATTATTAAAAATTAAACTGAATTCACTAAAATGGCCAAGTCATCCTTTCAAAAACTCTCTTTTCTTCCAGTACAAGATCGACAAGGTCGGAAATAATTTGAGTAATATAATTCCTTTGTAGCTCGTCCATAATAACCGTTGGATTATGTTTTTCACTAGCAAAGTTCAGTTTTTTTCAAGTGAAAGCTTGTTAAGCTTTGACAGTCCAAAAATTTGCCAGGACAAAGAAAGAGAGTGTTTGTAATTATTATATTGAAATTCTTTTCAATTGATTCTTTGAAAGTGCTTTGACTGCAAAGTAAATAATTTATTAAATACTTTCAAAACTCTACCTTGCAATGCTTTCAATATTTTACAAAATGAATAATTTATTCATCTGTAAGTTTACTTTCTAAACTCCTTCTGTGGTTGTTTGATGCTCGCAAATGGTATAAATTGTTACAACAAGGGTTAAAAGCTTCAATATCTGTGATTTTGAAACGGAATATTAGTTATTCACCTGGCAAAATAAGACTGGAATTATCATCAATGTGCGTTGATAAACTGTAATTAGTTTAAGGTATCGTAAGATCAAAATCGTTATTGGCAAACCGCCTAATTTATGAATTTCACTTACGGCTGAACAAACAAACTTCCGTAGATTATTATTCACTCCATTTTTTTTAAATATATATTTGATGATGATGTTCCACATGTCAGTTTTGGAATAATGTGGGAAATGCACATTCACAGAAACTATTCTAAAGATGACTCAGCCAAGCAAAATTCAATTGAGTACACTAACAACCTTTAATATGAAAATGCGAAAGAGCTCATATATAAGGATTATTCGCCCAAATAAAAACAAACTGTAAATACGTGGAGAATAAGAAGCAGAAAGTAGATATCAGCAGGCTGCTATTCCGCACTGCTTTAATTTTTATTCATCCATACAGCTTTTCATTTACAAGCGAGAATGTACTTAAAAATATTGCTTAATTAGGTCATCCTTCTCACAAAACCAGGTTACGTGTTATAAATAACAGGTTCTCATTTTTCAGCCAAAAGCAGAGAGCTATGTTTAGTCTTGACCAGTTCTCTCTGGGTTGTAGGAAATTGCGTGATACTAATTTATAAAAATACTACATGGTCTTGGAGATGAGGATAATGCACAGACACATTTACATATATGATTATCTACAATTCTCAGAATTTGTTATAATGATAATATAATCCTTACTACGGTTTATCATTTTATATGCTTTATATCGTTTGAAGAATCGCCATCATTATCATCATATTGAAAATGAACAAAGCTCATGGATTTTGTGATAAATGAAAATACGGTCTGTGTAAATGTGTGTCTGTGAAGTTGGTTTTAATTTTCCGTGCAGCAATTCAAATTCTTACTGCTTTGTCAAAAAATTTAATCGAAATACTCCAAGTAAATATTTGCTACGATGAGTTTGAGTTCACACAGTTCATCCAGTTTCATTAGTAGAGCCGTTCAAAAGATATGGTTATGAACGTCGAAAAATTTATAAAAATATGCCTACACACAGCAAAATATGTGGTCAAATATGTTGATAAAAACGTTGAAAATTTACAAAATATGTTACAGTATATATGATATGTGCTAAAATATCAAAATTTATTAAATCAACCCCAGATCTTTTCAAATGACTCCATTTGTGACCAAACGTTATCATTCAAAACTGGTTGCAATAGAGAATGCATAAAAGCATTGAATATGTGAATGAATGAAACATTGAATTGAGTATGCTTGCAAGTACAACTCCCAACAACAACTCCAACTGAAAATGATCTCTCTAACATCCACCTGAGCTAAAGTACAACGGATATTTGTTGCTCTCCAGTTAGATAAAGTGTTGAGAGAATTTTTTAAACAGTCATTCTATCAAGACATGAACATATATCTTGCAAAAAGCTATTTAAACCTCAGGTAAAAGGTAGTGTAACGATAATTGCTTTTAGATAAGTGTCATGCGTGTAGAATATTGTTCAAGAATTGGTATTTCGAGCAAATGTTGTATCCATGATTTTTTAATGTGGAAGGCGAGTGTAATAGACAAAATAAAATATGGGTTGACAAACCTGGAAGTTTTGTAATTTTTAGAATTTACTTACTAATTTGTCTGCAAATAGAATAACTTATTTCAAGATTTTTCTCATTCGTACGTTGTTTCCATCATCCTGTTTTTTACATTTGAATTTGTATGCACAAGATGTGTAACTAAATAAGCACAAATTGAAATGCCACTAAACTAATTGAAACAGAAACAATAAAAGTTTAGTATTTATTTCCACCCAAAAAACTTAATTCATTCATAGTACAGTGGAAAACCTATCACTCCAGGAGGTGAACAACGGCAGGAAACCCAGCATGAGAATATCATGAACCTATTGTACACACATACCCAACAACACCAGCAAGAATCTGAACCAACGCCTGTACCAGAAAATGTCTTTTTACTATTCCCCGGCATGACGATTCCAACAATGATTAATGAGATGTTTGCTTCGTCAGTTAGGTATTCAGTATGGTTTTATGGTTAGGAGTAAAAGATATGCTTACGACAAAATGACCAATAACCATTAATATTTATCCATATTCCATATTCTTGTGTTCAACAACGACCCCCTTATCTGTTCTCAGTGAAAGTTGAAGCGATGGAAGGAGCAGCAGACTATGACCATTTCACTCCGCTCATGATGCTATGTCAAATTAGCTGCTCTAGTCTACATTATGAATATGTAGTCCGTACACCTATTGTTTACTTATCCACCTATTGGTTTCCGGATTGCTCGCTCAACATTCTACAATACATTCCATATCCGGGATTCGCTATGCAGCGTTTGTGGATATACTACATGATAGGAAAATTGCTCAATTGCTAAGCTTAATGTCGTCTTTGTCGATTTTGAGATCTCCACTCGTCGTTAGAACAAGCTTCAACCAGTCGCTAATTCAGTCCAGTCCACATCATCTAGTTTTGAGAGCATCCCAATTCATTGTTTCGGTGGAGCAGCAGGTAAATCCATTTCCGTTGCAATACCCACTTCGCCCCACAGTCCCCAATTGACTGTCGTGACGGGAAGCCCAACGGAATGTCTGTAGTGGGCCAAGGTTTCTTCAAAAAGGTTTCCAGCAGAGTGATTACACTAGCCAGGTGTGCCAAAAAGCGCTGCCATTGACCCAAACAGGACAAAATGCTGAAGCAACACAAGTTTCCTCAAATAGTGGACGCTCAGGCTTCCATTCACTTTAGTGAATGTTGAGCTCAAGTTTGGCCACGTTTGGTTGGCAATCAAACAATCAGCAAGGATTCCAGCTGGGTGAATCACTCCTTTTAGTGTTACAAGTCCCATCTCTCCCATCTTAGGTCTTGAATGGGATCCTTGCACTATTCATTGCTTCGAGCGTCAAGCTTCTCTGTTTTTGTTCATCTCAGAACCACGTGCTTTTCAGAACCCTTTTTCAACTATCACCCTACTGACTTCAAAGCCAATTCCCCACAAACCTCCGGTTATCCTGTAGCTATCTCTTTCATTAATCATTGGAGTGAATATCTTCTGCTCTCCATTTTCATTCCTCACCACCGGAAGCAGTGTGAATAAGTATGGTATCTTTGGTCTTTCTTCTATCTGCTACTTCCATGAGGCAAATAACTGAAGTGATGTAGACAGCTGGCAACGAAACTCCTTCACCAAATGACACATGTTCTGAAAGCTGAAGCAAAAGGTCTTGTTAGAATTGTAAGTGGTTTGGCATTGCCGTAAAGTTAACGTTGCAGCAAACAACATGTCACAACTTTCCATTTCGACACCCGGCTTCCAGTCCTCTTAATCACGCCAGCAAAGTCGAATCCAGCAGTGTTCACATCCTTAAAATTATCCGAAGGCTTGATGATGCTTATCGAATCACGGAAATTGAGTACTGAAGCAAACGTTGCCCCATTCTTCCCTCGTACGTGATTCTATCTGTCACCTCAATGCATTTCGTTGCCATTCCATATATTTCACTTTTCAGCGACTTTGGTCTATTGGGCTTATCTAAAGCCCAACAGTAGACAACACACTCAATACTCAGTTTCTTGTGATTTACGGCATGCAGCAAATTCATGTAATCGTTTTCATTCCCTTTCAGATTTGTAATTCGGTTACATTGCCTTCGAATTCTTTAAATTAATCAACTCCCGCAATTCGTGGTATTTTAGCTTTAGTCTTTTCTTTTATCTTGTTTTGAATGTAGTCTGAAAAAGGATTGGAGAGTTCATGGAACCCTCTGAAATATAGTTTGTACCCTTTATTGATTCCCAATTGTTTAAAAGGTGACTCCTCAAAAATCTCGCTTCCACTGGCTTCCATCCCAACTCGTTCATGCCCCTCAAAATGTGAAGTGCTCCACTTCCATGTAAATTTCAGACCTCATCTGGCTACTGGGCTAAAATAGAGACAAAAAGCGAAACATAAATTTCAATATTCATTTCTTTGGCGGAAGGAAGTGGTGAAAATGTGGTTTTTGCATTTGGTATTGGGTCCCGATTCCATTCTCTGGAAAATGCCGACTCTCATGTCGTTTCAATTCCCTAGATTTTCATTGAGCTCAACCACCTTTTGAACTTCAACGGGTTTTGATTCATGAAGAGAAAGTGGAGATTGGATTTCAAGATTTCCAGGTAGCAAGCTCCTGGAAAAATTATATTATGGCCAATAGCGTGATCCTTTACGTATCCAAGCGCGCTTAGATTGACTCCAGATGCAAAAAGACGGGTGCATCATGAGTGGGAAATGACGGGGTAAAGAAAGGGGTAAATTGAGACGCCACTTAAGGTGAGCATATCAGGCCACAATTTATTCCCAATGAAGGGGCAATGTGAAAGTTGAACTTTGGCTCTAAAATAAAATTGATCAAACCCTTTTTACTCTATTTTTAACACCCTCGCGGATAACTTCATTCCCATTCATGCTAATTTTTCTTCAGGGAAGCTTAGCACGCCAGTGTTGTGTCGTTGTTCATCAATGTCAATGCTGATAAAACGGGCTGTGGACCAACTTGAATTAAGATTTTGCATCCTAATTCCACTGCTTTTCTGCTAGCTTCCATAAGCAACACTTTTTCTCTTGTATAATCCATTCAATATTCAGCATCGACATATACATTCAGGATTTTTCACATTCTTGTTCCATTCCAGAGCCTCAAACCTTGTCCCCATCTCGAACTGCATCTGACAACCTGTTAAGAGCGAGAACTCCACATCCTTCAGCTCTAGCAAAGCCACCCGCTTTCGCATTAAATGTTTTGTAATGACCATCAGGAAAAATGGAGGTTGATCGTAAAAGCATAGAGAGTGCTACGACGGAAATGCCGTCTGGATCAGTGGCCAAAGATTATATGCACCATTTCTCAAGTTGGCTTCCAATAAACTAAATATTTCCCAAATAAACATTGAGCACAAGGAGATGGGTATTGAAATAATAGTTGACACAGTCATGACACTTTGACACTTTTAATGAACAAAAAGTCCTCTTTGTTTTTGACAACGCGGAAAATACAGAGTAGCTTCAAAAGTTTTTGCCACTTTGACTATCATCATCAACATCACAATACGTTTTGATCATGTCGAGAGATAGAGAGTGGCCTTTCAGCGCTGATGTTTTGGAACTGTCTGAAATTGTGGAAGATGATATAATTCGTTTTGTGAAAAAGAGTTTTCAAATAGAAAATGATGATAAGTGCTGATTTGCAGCAGTATGTTTAATTGTCAGCTACGTCTACGAGGCACTTATGAGCTCACATGATCCCAGAATACATTCTATTTTAATGAACTACTTGAGCCTTTTTGCTACTTTTAAAAACAAATGGGGTAAGTGTAGTGGAGTGGTAACATCAAGTTGGATAAGTTTGGAAGCTCTACCATTCCAAAGCGGATCCTGAAGAGAGACTGGTTTTGCTCAAGGACCAACTAAAGGTTGTTCTGAGGGGAGTACTCCAATTAGACGACTGTGACACCGTAAATGAAGAGTGAAATTTCCAAGAAATGGGCAAAAAGTCCCTCATGTTTATTGAGATATACAAAAAATCCTGTTCATGCCCTCCTCGGGGACATGATCACAATGAACGTGAGCGCGTCAAAAGACTGCAACACCATAAACATCTCAGCCCAACTTCAACACAATGAGTAGTACAGAAAGCGAAGTTGTACGATGGACGACCAAGCCGTCAACATTGGTGGAATGAAAAAGCTGCTGGAATTCGTGTGTGAGCGAAGGCTCAAGCACGTTTGTCTAGCCTCCTCCCTCGTCGCCGTCAAGAGCGTTGACAAACAAGAGAAACTTTTGGGGTGACCACTTTTGCCTAACCAATTTCGAAATCCGTTTGCGACTTCCTTACCAAAGAAACTGTGGAGCGAGCCATTCCAATCAAGGCTCTCAGCTCCTGAAAGCACTCACACGCTTCTGAACTACCTGTTCATTTTGAAGAAGAAAAAGTCGGGGTAAAACTAACAATCTGACTGATTATGACAACAAAAACGATTTAATTTAATAAATCTAATTGCATCGTACGTATACTCATGGGAATTCGCTTAATTTTCACATTTCATTAATTTCATACTGTGAGAATCAGAACTGACCATTTTTTGCATAAATGTTTGACTTGTAACTAAGAATTTTCAATTTAATTCCTTTCGCAACATTTGTCATATCAACCCAATTCCATTTCAGACGTTTTCAATTTAATTCCTTTCACGTTTTCTCCCTTTGGAGTAGTTCTCTTTTCTATTTTCATCTGGAAACGTTTCTGAATATGTAAATACAGGTCAACAATCAATTACACTGGACAGTTGCTCAAATTCTTTACTTTTCAAAACTTTCTCCTCAAAATACAATTTGTTACAGGGTTTGTTTCAGTACAGGAGTTACTTTCTTTTCCAACTTCTTTTAATTTATTTACAAACGCTGTTACATAATAAAACATTATTTTTGGACGTTTCTGGAATGTACTCATCTCTGAGATTTATCTTTGAGTTATTGTGAACCGGGCTGAGCTACCAACAACCAACTTTGTGCATTTTGTAAACCATGGCGGAGTTGGATTTATCTAAAATAGTATTATTTACAAGAAAAATAAAGAGGTAAAGGGGATTCATTTTGGTATACAAAAGTGGGATGTGGTTGGCTGAGAATATTATTTATAAATTGAAAAATGGAAGACTTGTTGACTTTGAAGGCACGAAATTCACTTAATCACACTTATTCCTTAAATACTAACAAGTTTGCTTGCATTATCAAATGTACGGCACTTTATAACAAATATGACGATTTTATTTTCAGTTCAAAGCTGCGTCTGACTCTGGACAACTGGCTACAACTATCTACATCCCGGACTCGGCTATTCCTTCATCATCTGTGAAAATCACAACCAAATTGGATTAGTTTGAAAAAAATGAATGGAAATTGAAATGTGAATAAATGAGAGCTTCTACCTTCAAACCCGTCGTTTGTGTTGATCTCGCGAGGCGAAGGGATGTCATTTTCCTTTCCCTCCAGCACGCTGAGCAGACACTGATGAATGCAAATGTATTGCTGCTCCGTTTGCACCATCCAAACCTGAAATCATAGAGAAATATTATATTTGAAACTGAATTTCATTTGAATTTAAATTATAAAGATTGGAATGAAATATAAACTTACTCTCTCTCGTCGCATATTGTAGACAATGCCGAAGATGTCGACGATGTCAGACTTTTTAATATGTTGGAGGATGCGATCCAACGCAATGAAGGTGCCCGACCTGCCCACACCCGCACTGCAGTGCACCACGATCGGCCGAACGCGATCAATCTCCTGTGGAACTCGGTCCCTGAATGCCCGCACGAATCTCACGAGGATCTGCGGTGGATCTGGCACTCCAAAATCTGGCCACGTTGTGAAATGGAGGTGCTTTATAATTCTGTAAGTGTCTCCCTATCAAAAATACAAACCAAAATGAATTTACTTCAATGAAATTGTCATTTTTGAAGCTATTTCCCATTCATTCTCAAATTACCCTTTGCATTCTAAACTCCGAGATGATCCAGTCTGGAAAGCGACTCTCATTGAGAATCTGCACCTGAATATCTCCATAATACTGAGGCATGGTATCGCAAGGCCAATACCTGTCACACTTCTCTCTCCCCTTTTCCACGCAACGAGTCAGCATCACAATCGCCCTCGAATTACTCTCCCAACACATGCGCCAAAAATCATCCCTTGTCGACGGAAGGGGACCTTGCGTCACAATGAATTCCCTCGGCGAGTTAAACCCCTGAAATTCCACAAAACTCAATATAATCCCCATTTTACTCAAAAACCGCAATTTAAAAATGATATCCACTCACAGTGACATAATTAGCGTTGATATAATCGCTCCCTTCATCATCATCAGTGGGCTGCAATTTATACCTTGATTGATCATAAGGTAAAATATTCGTGAACCTATTTTTAGGCCTGTTCACCGGTAAATCAGCTGCCGTGCAGAGCTGCTCTCTCCCAACTCTCTTGAGCTCTTCAAACTCCTCCGAGAATCTGAAGTCCGAATCCGCACTCATTTTCCTGTAGTGTTCCCCAAATTCCTTCAATTTCACTGGCCTGGTCGGCTCAATAATGCTTTCAGGAAGGCTCGCAGTATCATCATGAGTTCCTCCTTTTTTCGCCCTCTTCCCAAAGCCACCCCTCCTCCTCCTCACATACAACAAACATCCCACAAAACTCAAAATCAAGAGAAGCGGAATAATCAGGGTTAAAATCAACCAAGTATTATCCTGATCTGTTGACATTGCTGAGAAAACTGTATCCCCAAACTTGTCATCATCCGTGAACGCCCTGATCTTCACAAAATAAGTTCTGCCCGCTCTCAACGGCCCATTACAATAAACCTTTTTATTCGGGTTGCAACTCCGGTTCCCTCCGATCTCAAAATCTGCGAATTTCCCTGAACCAAAAGGATTATATGGTTCCACCACTTGATAAGCTGGCCAGCGGTTAAACTGCTGCACTTCTGACCAACTTTTAGGCTCCAATCCCTGCCCACTTTCGGCCATCAACTCCTTATCTTCAGCGACAATAATCGTGTATTTCTTCACAACTCCATTTTTATTTGAGAAGTAATTATCCCTGAATCTTATCTTGATTGTGGTCGCTGTCTTGCTCACTTCGGTGGGTTTAGCAGCGGGATCTGTCGGAGGAGGAGCTCTGATTGGCATCATCTTCTCTAAAATCCTGTGCGGACCAGGCCCAACTTTAGTTCTCGCTTCAATTGCAAAAGTATACCTGACTCCGGGCTGTAGCCCAATAATCGTTCCTTTTCCATCGCGTGGACTAAAACTCTTGGAGGAATTGAGTGGCTGTCCTTTCACCCCGTATTTTATCACGTAACTAGAGATAATTCCATTATGCTTCGACTCAGGAAGAACCCACTCAAACGTGATGTTATTTGGGAGCAGCTCAATCGCCTCGAAATATTCCACTCTCTCGGGAACACTCTCTTTTGTACTAAAAACAGCAGAAACTGGACTGGATCTTCTCAACACATTCGCATCATTTCCGCACTGGACAATCACAGTAAAAGTGTAATTCCTAAAGGGTCTCAGCCCTCTTATCGTGATGGACGGTAGCAACGTCAGATTATCAACGAGTCTATCATCCTGATTTATAAATTGCACTTCAAAAGCATCAAAATCCCCAGGAGGAGTATCCCACTCAAGTTTCATTTCTGTATCCGAAATATAGCTGGCATTAATCATAGTAATTGATTCAGGATACAACCGATCATGTCTGAGAAGGGGCCTACTCGTCACGTCATTAGAAACCGTCCACACCGTGAAATTATAAAGTCTCCCAGGAACCAGCCCTTCAAACGTCACCTTTCTCTCGGTGTCATTCGCCAACTTCTCTTTGTAGGGAATGGCAGGGTCGCTCACATGAAATCTGTATCTGTCAAACAAGCTGTTTGTAATGGGCGTCCTCGTGTACGTCAGCGTTACTTCACTCAACCGATTCTGCTTCAGCACAATGAAAACCTGACTTGTTATCAGGGGAAGTGTCCTTATCGTGACGTTGTAATCATTCCCCTTCATTCCATAAGAGGTTGTCTCCACAGAAACTAAATAAGCCACACCACTCATCAACGGAGAGATAGGAATCCTGACACTTTCCCCCCAATCCTCTTCTTCCACTGTTTTCTCCCCCTTGAACAACTCCATTTTCGAGCCTTCCCCGCTATTCTCATCTCCCTGCCCTTCCGACTCATCCTGAGAATCTTGAGAACTATCCTCATCTGAACCCCGCTCCGGAATCCTATCTAAAGCCACCCACCTCACGTTGTACGCCTCAATCCGCCCTTTCGGAGTGTCAAAAACTAGCGTAATATTGGTCGCATCCACCTCCGGATCTAGCTCCACAATCCCACTTGGTTTCACAGTCTGGATAATTTGTTGAGGATGGCTTGACTCTGTTCTGTAGCTGATTGAGTTCACCCTCATAATATATCTCTCTCCAGGCCAACCCTCCTTCTCCGTCGGGAACTCGGCAACTGCTCCTCCACCCAGGTAGAATTATCATTCGTTCTATATCTCAAAACATAGCCGGAAAACAGGGAGTTATGAGGCTGCAACCACTTTAAGTGAATAGAAGAGTTGGAAACATCCGCAACAGAAAGATTCCTTGGTGGAGTAGGAAAAACGGTCTGAAAATACTCATGTTTCTCACTCAACAGCCCATGAGAAACGGCGTAAAGATGGACGGAATACGTCGCTCCTGAGTACAAATCCCCGATGATAATCTGCCCTTCCACCGTCGTCGCATTGAACTGCTCTCCCGTGTCGTTTCTCGTGTACTCCACCAAATACATGTCTTGCCTCGACGTCACGTCACTTTTCCACGAGATAGTCAGCCCTTTGTCAAGCGCCGTCAAGTTCTCCACGATCGGAGAGGAAGGCCTTGTCGCCTGGTAAATGGCAACCTCCTCACTCTCTATCCCATTCGCTACCGCTTGAATACTTATTGAATAATTCCTCCCTGGAAACAAGCTGCTCATTTGGAATCTCGGCTGTTCTACAATCAAACTGTTCACATTTTCCCCAAAAGCCTCCGCCTCCTGGCTCGTGATTCTGTAGTGATCCTGCCTCGACCTTGGATGCGGCTGCCACTCAATGAGAACCTCCCCATTCTCCACGTCTCGCTGGTTAACTATATTTTGAACTGGGAGGGGTCTCGTTGTCACATTCGCGTTCACTGGCCAGGAGGGAACTTTATCTGAGACGGTTTTAACCGCTATATTGTACGTTCTCCCGGGTTCCAACTCAGAATCAAAAAGGGCGAGAGTGCTCTCATTTTTAAGAACAATATACGGCGTAACATTCTTCAACCCTTGATTGGTCACGGAATAGCGGTCAAACTCGGAGTAGCCTATTGGCTCCTTCCAACTAACTTGAAAGGAATATGGGGTGATATAAGCAGGGTCAAATGTCAGATTACTCGGTCTTAACGGCACTGTTCTATACTGCGCTGTTGTTGGAGAAGAGATTTGATCCCCAGAAACTGTTTCCACCGAGATATTATAGGCCCTGCCAGGAATTAAATTGTTGAAAGCAGCTTGAGCAGGACCTGGAGGCTCCCCTTCTCGAGCAACATCCAACTCGCTATCCCTCCCTGCATCTCGCGGCTCTATTTTTACCTAAAACCCAAAAAAACCCAGATTATTCTCAAGTTCCCCCAGATTTTTAGCAATAAATTAGCATATTATTTACTTTATATCCTGTGAATATCCCAGCGGGGTAGGGGGGCTGCCAGAGGACCAACAGCGTCGTCTCATTTCTATACCAAACGATGAATCTCCCCGGTGTGTTTGGCTCTGCAATTAAAATCATCATCATCATCATAATCAACCCATTTATCCCTTTTCACATGATAAAGCTGCTCAACGCGTCGCCGTTAAGATAAACGCCATTATCTCGAGTCATTCCACTCGCTCTCATTATGTTTACTACTCCTGATCATTATCATAATGAGAAAATTGGTGTAAAAAATGCAAATCTCATTAACTCATCGCGTGCTCAGCTCCCTTTCCCATGAGAAGCTCATTTAAATATGCATAACTTTACTGGTTTTTTCTTACTCGTCGTAAAATTCCCACTCATATACGCCGTGCTCTCCTTATTCTCAAAAATAGTATACAACTGGATCTCATAGCTCGCTCCAGGCTTCAAATCCGGCAGGGTGAACCCTCTCAACCCCGCTCCTTCATTCAACGGGATCAACCTCAGTTTAAACTTGGAAAAACCTCCAATAACGGGCGGATCCCACTTGACAGCGACAGGTCTTCCATGTCTCACATTAATCGAGAGATTGGCAGGAGGATCCGGAATCGTGGTAATTGAAGCTGTCCACGTCAACCAGTCGTGAATCGTGTCGTTTGTGTAATGAAGCCTAAAACTGTATTTAGTTCCGGGCAGCCCATTCCGAAAGCTGATGGAGGAAGCTATATCCGCCGCTATAAACGTTGAATTAGGCTCCGGATAGCCGATAGGCGGCGTGTAGTCTAAGCGATAAAGACCATTAGGGTCGTTGAAGTCGGTGACAGGAACTTGGATCTCGAGGTCTGCTCCGTGGCAAACCTATAAAAATATTACGTAAAAATTAAATGGGATTTTAGTGCAAAAAAATGAGAATGGAGGAAGTTGTGTTCAATATCAAATTACAAGGAGTTGCGTAGGCTACAATATGATATAATATCAGCACTCTCGCTCATGATAGTTTACACAGAAATAAAACAACTTCCGATTGGTGTACTGTGCATGAAAAAACACGTGCTTATTAGCACAGCGTCATTCCCACACGAAGCGATAGGAATGCATCCTTGTGCAAAGGCACACAATGGGTGAGAGGAGGATGTGGAAGTGAGCTATGAGCTAATACTTATGATGATGTGATTGCAATTTCCTAATGAATATGCAACCAGTTCCTGCAGGGAATTAGCCACCCTCTCCTTTTTTTATCAAACCATTCACATTTTTTGGCTGTAGCCGAGCCCAACACCAATTCGCTGACATTCACTCCATTTTTGCTATTTATTTCAAGGGATTTTTACTGCTGATTTTCATCTCACCAGCAAAATCAATTAGCAATGTTGTAATAAAAAGAGTCAATGTTGAAAAATCACTCCAAATCTCTCTTTCGTTACTTAAGCCCTTGTTGAACAAGAAAGGCTTATCAGTTGGCGATAAGGAACTAAAATCTACATGTTATAAACTATTTTTCGATCTGGTGCAGAAGGCTCATTAATTAGTGCTCAGAAACCAACTTTCTTTTTGAATTTCTTTGCAAATATCTCGTTCCTCCTCTTCCCAACAATTCAATTTTTTCAATGCTAGTAATTACGGTGATTGAAGGAGAGCAGAGTATTGTTCACTGTTGAGTGACGCCATGCCTTTTGGCAGCTTGCTCTTGTTACGCACTCGCACACATCATTTTTTTATCTCGTTTTGAAGCAGCTCGCTCAACCGAAAACTTTTTTTCCTCGTCATTTTGCTGCTCTTGCACTTTTTGATAAAAATAAAGAAGGCCAGTGGTAAATGGTGCAGTGGTGTGCTTTACTCAAAAAAAAGTTGCCAAAACGAGTGAACTTTGCCTTCAGTTTTGAATTGGCAAGGGGTACGGTTGAGATATTGTTGTAATTGTGGCTGTTTACACACACGACAACTTGTCATGTCACAATAAAGGCGCCTAATCGATCTCTCATATTTTGAGAAGTTGTTGTTGGTTTTTTGGCAAGCCAAACGTCGCCTAATTATTGGTCTCCGTTACAAGTCATTAGGGCGCAGTGCTATACCATTTCAATTGAAGATGAAAGGGCTTTCTACCCCATTTTTTTCATTAATTAACCTGAAGAGGAACGAGGATGAGTTGCGAACGCATCCATATCATCTTTAGCTTAGTTATGCATGGCAATTTAATTGAGGAAAAATATAATGGAAACGAAAATGAAATGAATGTAGCTTTCTACCTCAAAATAAAAAGAGCAATGTTGTTTACAATTTAATTAGGTGAATTTAACAGAGTAGCTAATTCAAATTTACCTGAAACAAGGAAGAGTTGAAGCTGAAGATGAGAGTGAGCAACAGAGCCCACCCACACTTCAAAATGATTGCACTTGAAAATGAGGAACTTTTGTGGGGAGCTGAAAAGCTTGAGTTATTTGACACATTGGCACTTTGTTCACAATGGAATGAGGAGCATTCTTCCCCCTTTTTTCTCCTCCCTCGTCGCCTCCAACTCGAGGAGGAAGGCCAGGAGGAGGATGAGGAGGAACGAAACAGTTTGGTTTCCATTTTAAACCACTTTTCACTTCACGACCAACATAATACTGATTTGCATTGGGGACTTGGCTCACTTCTCAACTTTGTTCTGTCCTTTTCATCGTGAAAAAGAGCTGGATTCTTCCACGAAAAAACAACTACTCCAAAATCATGATACAATAAAAGCTGCTTAATTTTACGACGAAAAATAAAATTTTTATGAGCATTCACACTCCAACTAAAACGTGAGCGAGTGAGTATTATTAGTTGTCATGAAAACTTTTGAGTGTTGATTCATCAAATCCATCGTCATCTCCGACTTGATGATGATGATGATGACACAATCCAAGTTGCAGTTTCCATTTTCACTTAACTAAAACTGTTGCACAATAACTTTAAAACTGCTCCAGGTAGCTAAAAAATAAATAATAAAATCTGTTGCTCACTCGCTCACTCACTCACTCACACTCGCGGTCTGAAACACAACAAGGCACAAAAGGACAAGAGAGTGTAGCAGCTCCACCACATAAAAACATGAGGAGAGGAGGAGGACGATCAGTACCCAAACTGAAGTGGATGAGATCCCCAAAAACGCAACACAGTCAAGATACGCAAAGCCAAGCTCACCACAATGGGAAAATCACTGCAGCTCAAAGCAAACCAACCTGTTGAGTTGCTTTCTGTGTATAAAAGCTAGCCAGCCATCCCTTCCCATGTAAAAGTGAGCCAACAATAGAAAAAAGCAACAATACTCTACAGCTCGACTCAAAAATACCTTTTTGGCCTCTCGCTCCTTCTCAACAATGTGAAGCAACAAGCTATCCTCTCTCTGCTCAGGATTCTCAAGCCCCTTCTAATTTTTTATCTGAGGTATAAAAAACAGGTAGGGAATGACTGCGACTGCGAGCCAGCCTCTCTCCCATCCATATCAACTTCTCAAAGGAAAAAACATGATGGTATTACAAGATATGAATAAAATACAATGATAGCAAGGTAGTCAGTCCTCAAGCCTCAAAATAAATATGTTTGGTCCTTCACTCACGTTCATGCTTGGCGTTATTACGATATTATAATGAGTTGATTGTGGTCTGCTCCCTATTCCAATCCCAAAAAAAGCCAATAATATCCCATTTCATCATTGCTGTAAATTTCTGTTGTTTTTATAAAATTGAGATGAATTGTCGCTCTCTTTGTCATTTTAAAAAATTTACTAATAGAGAAGAGCTGACAACTGCATTTGTGCTAGATTTTGAAAAAAATACAAGGCTCGTTTGAGTAAACATCTCCGCTCTGAAAATTGTAGGGGACAAACTCCATTGTATAATGTACAACTGTTACGTTGACTTTGCATATGATTATCATGCAATTTTCATTTCATTTTGAGCATGCGAATAACTCAACACGAGATAAAAGCTAGCTACACACATTACAGAGACTGCTTTGCTTTCAGCCTCACTTCTCAGCCTGTATGGTTGAGAGCGAGAAGGAAACGAGTTTTTTGTGACTCTACTTCTCATCGTTGCAGAGTGACAGAGCTGTAGATATGAAAGAAACAAGAGCAGAATTTGGTTGAAATCTCCTCAGGGCTGGCTCCCAGCTATATGAGATGCGATGCCCCCTTTAGTGCTCTTCCGTCCTATTCAACATGAATTTGAATGTCTTTTGTCATCCTTTTATAAGTGGTTTTAATGAGATGTGAATTGGAGTGATATAAACAGACGACTACACCCAGTGTCTCAGCCCCTGTTTTGTTTTGGCAAAGCGACCTAAATTCATTTTCCTAATCAAGAGTGCGATACCCAAATCCAGAGTGAGATCCACCCTCTTTTTTATGACGAGTTGAATATTCATAAAGGAATGGGCAGCCTCATCACAAATTGAACTAGTTAATAAATATTGGAGATGGACCTTGAGTGAATTTGGACTGTGATTCATTCAATTTAGCGAGCAAAGGTCATTCGCACAACTTCGGCTTTGCAAAATGAGAGCGGAAGCGAAGAGTTGTTGACTATAAAAACTGGCTTTGAGCTCCGGCTCAAGTTGAAATGATGTGGGAAGGAGAAGGTCACCTTCTCCATTCAATAGTTGAAATGAAAAATATGGTTGTGGTGCATTGTGCAACTTCTCCTTGAATAATCAATGAGTTGGCTGGAAAATCCATTCCCAGCTTGGCCGCTGTGGTTTCTTTTTGTTGACGATGATTTTGTAGTGAAGTTGCAGTATCATTTTATTACTTTTTTATTCAACATAAAATTTTATTGAGCGTGTGGCTGTCAATGGGAAAGGGGAATCGGTGGTTGGTTGCTGGTTGGTGAGGAAATTGTGGATGCCCTCTTGCAACAAAGGCGAGAGCTGCTTTATGAGCACTCTTTCCTTTTCATGACGCTTCAACAGAGCTGAACAAAGCGTCAAGAATTTTATGCGGAGCAATCATACCATCATAATCGTAGCTTTTTATGTGAGAATCCCAACAATAATATTTTACCATGCGATTTTTGCATTTACTTTTGAATGCGCTCACAAAATGCTTTTGTTTTTTATTGTCTTAAATTGCCCCCTATTTGTAATTCAGACGTACAATATTGCACAATGAAACATAAACGTTTTGATGATGAAATGATGGGATTATTATAAGTTTCAAGTCAGTCAGTTGGACATCTCTCCAAGAGCTACCACGTTTATAATTCTTGCCAAAATTTCAGCTACTAAAATTATTAAAATGTCGCTAATTGGGAGTGCAATTGAAGGTGCAATTTTATCTGCAAATTTTACCAAGAGTTTGCTGTTACCTGATACCCCTTTTCCGGTTACATCATCGATGGCTGCAAACCTTACCAAGACGTTGATCGACAGTTCACTTCAAGGTGCTCAACTGGCCACCAACTCCACTCTCACATTTATGGAAACGGTTGAAGAGGAATTCAAAAGCCTTGGAGAATATTACAAGTAAGTTTTAGTAAAAAAATTTCATGACGAATAAAATAACTCGTTTGATTAATTTATTTGGTTTTTCAGGTGGGGAATAATTTGTATTGCTTGTGTTGCCGTCTGCGTTCTCCTTTTATTCATGGTGTGCGCTCTTCTCAAGATATTCAAGCGGTGTTGTAAGAAAACCGACGACTTGAATTTGCATTATGTCATGCAGTAATAATTTTAGAAGAAATTTAGAAGAAGAAAGATTAAAGAAGAAAAAACTCTTTCCTAAACAAACCCGCATTTAAAAATAATTATTAAAGAGTTCGATTAGCTGCTTCATTTATGTGTCCACTTTATGACATGTCAAACATATGCCTGCAAATTTGGAAAAAGATGCTTGAAACTTGAAGTAAAATGAGATAATCTGGAAATATTCATTCTATTTTGGGACCGATAAGGTCGTTCTGTAAATTAGAATTTTTTAATAAAACAAAATTCTCAGTTTTAAAGAAATACCTTCATGCAAAATTTTGAAACCAATTTCACTCACAACAAGTCGACTATTCATATTCGTCCAAAAAGTGTATTTATCCGCCGGCTGGCATTTTTTAGGAAAGAGTTTACAAATGCTGCGGGGATGATGGGGAATCGGAAGATTGCAAACTATTCTGTTCTCCGGATGTAGTTATCTTTCTTCTGAGCAAAAACATTGTTCTGCTTGGTAAATATTGTTGTTAAAACGCAACCAACAATCGCTATGAAAGATATGTCTAATACTTGTGTAACAAACCGTGAAAACATATGCTTTAGGATTTGTTTTAAATTCACTTTGTTTGTTTTGACTTTCACCAAAGACATTTAATAACCTTCATCAATTAATAAGGATCTGTTTGCCAATGAATGTTTATTACTTAGCTACAGAAGAAGCAAACACTACGAATATTTTCATGGTACTACATTGTGAATTGTATTTTTTTTTGTAAATACGTCTCTTTCCATTTCATCCTAATTTAAAGTAATTTTGTATGTAGAAATGAGTGAAGTCTCATTTAATATAGGAAAGGACCTGCTTTGCAGGTGGACAAGACTTTTGCAAAAGATTGGCTTTACACTATTCACTATTCCTTTTGTCACTTATTTGTGTCAAATTTGGAGGATTTCTTTTTAAAATTGATTTGCCTCACAGCTTCTATAAAACGGGATACAATCTAATTAAATTTTAATAAATATAATGCATTTAAAGAGAAGTGTTTCGAATACTAGTATTTAAAAATGTTCGGAAATCCCCCGAATTCCCATCGTATATCAAATTTTATACTGCACGTTGAAGAATCATGACCCTCTCTTTAAATAATCAATGACTTGGCTGAAAACTACATTCCCAGCTCGGCCGCCGTGGTTTTTTTGCTGACGAGAGACGATCATGATGAGTCTCTTTAGAGAAGTGAAGCTGTAATCTAATATTATTACGTTTTTACTCATCCTATACTTTTGTTGAGTGTGTGACTGCGAATAGGAAAGGCTGTTTGCTCTTTCGCGAGGATACTGTAGATGCCCTCTTACAGCAATGAAAAGAGTTGCTTTATGAACACACCTTCCTTTTCATGACGCTTGAAGTAAATTGAACAAAGCATCATGAATTTTATGCAGAACATATATATAATCAGAATCGATGATAATTATATTTTTTCGGCCTTTATGCAAGCGTTCTTACAATTACAATTTAATACCTTTGCCAAATACAATTGTGTTTTATTGTCTTCAATTGCCCCCTACAGTTATTTCAACGTAAATTATGGTACAATGGTATAATATATTAGCGATTTGATAATAAAATGATGGGATTATTGCGGAGTTTCAAAGTCAGTCAGTCAGATTTAACTTCTCTCCTGGAGCTACCGCATTTATAATTCCTATCAATATCAGCAACATTTCAAAGCTTTCTTTGTTGCTCAATTTGTAAAAAAAATATCGCTTATTTGGAGCGGAGTTGCAATTTTAACAGCGAATTTTACGATGAGACTGCCTTTGGACGAAACTTATTTTCCTGCTCTTTTATCATCGGTTGCCGCAATTCTTACAAAGATGATGATTGATGACTGCAAGGATCCACACTTGCAACCCAGCCTACTTACACATTTATGAAAACATTTGAAGATGAATTCAAAAGCCTTGGAGAATATTTCAAATACTTTTTTAGTATTTTATACCACCAATGAATTTATTTTAGGTAGAAATAAGTATTCATTGTTCGTTTTTAATTTGCGCTTTCCTTCTACTGACGGTTCGCTATTTTCCCGTATTCTTCAAGAGGGGCTGCAAGACGAGCGATTTGAATTTTAACCACGACATAAAATTTAAAAAATTGATAAGTTTTACAATGAATTTGCCCTGAAACTGAGAATCCTATACTGAAACATACTCCCTTGAAAACAAAACCACAACATAAACAAAAGTCAACTTTTTCGTATTGGGGGGCTAAATTGTTTTATGGGTCACTTAAATGCATATCATAAATTGTTTTTAACCTTTGTGCTTATTTAGTTACACATCGTATGCATCAAAATTCAAATGTTATAAAACAAGATGCTAGAAACAACAGACGAATGAGGTAAATCTTCAAATTATTGATTCAATTTGGAGACGAATTAGTAAGTAATTTTTGAAAATTACATAAATTCTTTACTTGCCAACCCACATTTTATTTGGTCTTTTACACTCGCATTCGCTCATTAAAAAAATCATGCATCTAACATTGCTCAAAATACCAATTTTTGAACAATATTCTGCACGTGTTTTTGCATGAACCTCAACTAAATGCAATTATCATTACAAGAATTTTAACCTGCGGTTTAAATGGCGTTTTGCAAGGGATATGTTGTATTTTAAAACTGGCTGGACGATCAAACTGCGGGGAAATGGCGTTTAATAAAATTGCTAATGGTTGTGTGTACTCAAACTCATCTTATTTGCAAATATTTACATGGTGTATTTAGATTAAATTTTGACACAATATAAAGATTTAGAATTGTTGCACGGAAAATTAAAACCAAAGGCATAATATTGAAGTTTTATACGCAAGTTACACAGACCATGTTTTCATTTATCACAAAATCCATGAGCGTCGTTCGTGTTCATTATGATAATTATGATGACAGTTGTAAAGTGTCGTCAAACAATATAAAGCATATAAAATGATAAACCTTAGTAAGGATTATATCATTGTAACAAATTTTAAAAATTGTAGATAATCATATATGTAAGTGTGTCTGCACAGTCCTCATCTCCAAAACCACGTAGTTTTATGAATTAGTATCAAGCAATTGCCTACAATCCTGAGAGAGCTGGTCAAGATATATCTCTCTGGTTTTGGCTGAAAAATAAGAACCTGTAATGTATAACACAAAACCGTATTACTTTAGGAAGACAACCTGATATTTATAAGTACATTCCGCATGTAAATGATGCATGGATGAATAAAAATTGAAGTAGGGCGGAATAGCAGCCTGCTGATATCTTCTTTCTGCTTTTTATTCTCAATGTATTTACGATTTATTTTTTATTTGGGTGAGTAATCCGCGGTTATGGGCTCTTTTGCATTTTCATATTAAAGGTAGCTAGTGTGCTCGATTGAATTTGGCTTGACTGAGTCATTTTCAGAATAGTTTCTGTGAATGTGCATTTACCACATTATTCCAAACCATATGTGTGAAACATCCTCACAAAACTGAATTTTAAAATGAAGTGAAGAAATATTCTACGGAAGTGGGTTTGTTCTGGCACAAGTAACATTCATAAATTAGGCGTTTGCTAATAACGATTTTGATTTGACAATACCTAACATGACACACTTTGATGAAACCTGTTAAAGGCGGTCATCCATGATTTTTGATATTTTCTTCTTCGAACAGACCATTGTATTTTTTTGTTTTAAAAACACCAGAATAACTTTTAGCAAAAAAGTGATCCAAAATAGCCCGTTTTTGGGAAAACCACCAATGTAAATATAAATATACTAGTTTTCTAGTTTCACAAGTATTTTTATCGGATTCAGCACCCAATTTTACATATAGCACGCTGGAAATAGTAGTTAAAAAAGCAAGTTTAAAAAAGTATCTAAAAAATGCATGGTAGAGAGAATACGTCAAAATTGCCCATAGTGCAATACCTATTCTAGCAATGAACGCGTTGATACTGACGAGTTCCAAAAACCTCGGCAAATCCATTGGAAATAGTTTCGGCACAGTCTGCTATAAGTGTGTTTGGTTAAAATATTTCATCAGATTTCTGTACGGCTCTAAAACAAAAACTTTTTAAATTTAATATCTTCATGACGTAGTTGATCCTATTCGTTAACGCATTAATTTTTTTTAATATTTCGAAAATTTAACATAAAGTGTTGTTTATCAATTATTTTTCTTGTTTATAATGTAACGTTGTATTTTATTACCAATATTTTGGTTCAATAAAAATGTGTATTTATGCACATCAAAAAAAAGGCACGTACTCCAACTTTGCATTACGCCTAAAAAGAGTGGCAAAATGTCTTTTACAGTTATCATAAATAGTTGTGCCTAGCAATTTATACCATCCATTTATGCTTAAAATATTTCCGACCTTGTCGATCTTACAATGTTCAATACAAAATGTGCTGGTGCGCAGGAAGAAAAATGTGGTTTTGAAAGAATGACTGGGGCATTTTGGTGAAATATGTTTAATATTTAATTAAGTTTTTAAATGAAAAAGATTATCGTTAATTTTTAAAGGCAACAATACAAAACAAAAGAGGAATTGGGCATTGTTTTTATCATCTCGTTATGCGGAAAGCGATCTCATATTGGGAATTGATTACCCCACTGGAGAGAGGCATTCAAAGTGGCACTGTACAAATTCTAAATACACTGCCTATATAAACAAAGAATCCTAGGAAAATACCCAGACTTACATTTTCAGACACAAATTAATATGCCGAAGCTGGTAGATTTAGTCCTTCCGGTACTTTCAGGTTTCATAATTGGATTCTGAGAAGGAAAATACGAAAGTTGCATAATATATTAAACTATCCAGAAATTTTATGAATTTAATTGTATTTTATTTTTTAATCTTTCGAGGTCTTTTAACGCAAAATCACAACATATTTCCCAAATCCCAAACATGCAAATTGGCTTTAGCTCTGTTCTTTGGTTTCCGTTTTAGCCATGGGATATTCGCGGTTTATAAAATTATATATCTAGGCAAATGGAAGGATTATGTGTGTTACATAATGTAATCTCGTATTCACGAAGCACGATTCAATGTAAATAAGAAAAAGCAATGACAAAAATATAACTTGTTGTGACAACTAACAAAACTTATGATAGGCAATTAACCAAAAGCATAACTTACCAAAGCAACTTGAAAAACTTTACAAGTAGACAATAATAGTGGCCCCCATAAAACAATTTAGCCACCCAATCAAAAAAAATAGACTTTCCCAATACAATAGTTGGTCACTTTTGAATAAAAAACGTAACATTTAATAAAGTTTTCCCATACAATTAGTATAATTTTACACTGTCTAAATAGCTTGAAATTGAAACACTTTCTCCTAATAATTACATTAGATCGCGAAATGAAATTAATTTACTAAATTATCAATGTCATTTTGGCCTTGGAAACACGAGCCAATCTTCTTCTACAATTACCAAGGTGTTTCGCCCCATATTGGATGAACTAAAATAACGAGTTCAGTTGAATTCTCAGTGTTTGAAAAATCTTATTCGGATTTCTAAAAAAATCTTAGTCCCGCCGTGATTAGTTGGCACCCGTTATAATAAGGGAGTTTACCCTACCCTACCTTGTCCTACCCTAGTTAGAAAACTCATTATTAGGAGAATACCCTAATAATGAGTTTTCTATTGTGTTTGCGACTCATTTCTCGACCAATAATACTAGAATATCATGGATATTTAAGTCCTTAAGACATTAACTTCATGGAATCAGGAGTTATGAGCTATCTATAGCTTTTTTTCAACTGCATTACGGGTTTTGAAACAAGGGGAATTCATTGGAAATCGTTATTGAAGTTCATCTCATGAGGGATGAAACACGTTTGTTCATAGTTTAAAATGATCGACATGATAAGCTTCCAATTGGGTGTATTGGATTTTCTTAATAGCTTGAATTTTGATTAATATTCATACACACTACTGTTTAGAAAACTGATATTATGTATTAATATACAATGTTCCTTACAAATATTTTACCCAGGGCTTCTTTAAGTGACCGGTTCATTTCCATGCTGTCATATCATGAGAATACTAAAAGAGATCATTAGCATTTTGTGTTGACATGAACTTGTGCAATTGATTTGAATACCGTTGTAAATTAAAAGTATTTCACACACAAATCTGTATTAAGAAACTGATATACTGTACAGATCACTCAGGTAAAAAATCAAGTGTAAGACCAAGTAGATACATAACATATCAGCATAGCAGTTCATTTAAATAGACTCTCTGTTTTTGTGCTATTTCTATTTTTCCTATTGGGAAATTATTTAAAAGTGACGAAGTCTCGTATTGGGAAAGTCTATTTTTTTGATTGGGTGGCTAAATTGTTTTATGGAGCCCTTAAATGCATGCCTAATAAGAAGCACATTTTACTGTACTACTAAAGTCACCAAATCGAAAATAATTATTCGTCTTGCATAGAATATAGCAAATAATTTTGTAATGTTTTTTTCTTCAAATGTATTAAATGACTCTGCTTACTTTAATTTTTTTTACTGATTCATAGTGAAGTTGAACATCAAAACATATTTCAAATTATTTCATAGAACCTTTACCGTGGGTTTAATTGTTTAATCTGATGCAGATAGCAAAGCTATATTTAAAATCGCCGGCGTATGGATTACTTTCACCAAGAACTTTCACTTTGATTATAGGTCTAGCAATCGGCAATTGTTATTCTTGAAAAGATATAATGGGTCATTATGCCCACACTCGTTGACGATTGGTAGCCATAAATATAACGTATGTGGTGCGGTGTTACAGTAGCTTTATTTACCACAATGTTAGCTCTGCGAATGAGGATCGACCCGAAAACAGGATTTGACATAAAAAATATTCCGAAAGCAACCTCAGGTAAATGAAACAGTCTGGTAGCTTCATATAAATTCATTTAATGTGTCAGAAAAACTGCAACTTCTAGATATTTAGGTTGGTCACTCATGAAATAGCTGTGCTCTGCATGCATACCCAGAGCTAATTTCGACAGCTTGTGTCATTGCTGCTTGCTGTCATTTAGATAGGCCTATTACCAGAAACGTCACAGCAATGTAAGATAGAGCTCACACATCATTCATCGTTACAGCTAATCTGCTCTTCCTCAGTCTTGAGCAATCCTGTAATACAAAAAAATGTTCTATTTAAGCACACAACCTGCTTCGATCTGTGGACTTTTCATGTCCCTATAAAATATGTGCATCCGCAAATTGTTGCTTCAGCATTCAACATGTTTTGTGCATGTAACTACCAGAAGCTATTCCTTCTCTTTTTGGCATCCGTTGGTTGGGAAGTGTCGAGCTCAACTCAAGAACAAGATCTACTATAGACAGATACTTTTGCATTTTGTGCATATCACTAGAGTAAAAAATCACTCTTTCAAAACAATCGCAGTTTCAATTAAAATTCAAAGTTATAGCACAAAATACAAAGAAAAACAAACCACATAAACAAAACAGGTTTCCCTATTTGATTAGTTTTGTAAAGTCTATTCTTATACAAAGAAAAAATTATCATGACTTACCAGTTATTTAACGTTTAAAATATGGATGACGTGCAACTTGATTTATCTTGAACTTTTGTATTAATAAATAAAACTAATATGAAAGGCTTATTATCTCGCGAAATCGAGGGCGTCAGCTAATTAAATGAATTTTTTGTATTTCAGGGCGGTCTGAAGTGAATAAATTTATTTTGTTACTTATGCAAGCTACTAATATTTTAATTAGTTTTACTGTAATCAAATAGCAGCGTTCCTCAGAGTTGAGTATGATTCTTGTATATTGAAAGTTTACGTGTGTTAGTTTTATGGAATATGATAAGACCCCATTACATGCAGATTTGGCTAAGGCGTTGGAAAAAACAAATTTAAAAAACTTACTACTCGTCTTACAACGACAAAAATATGTTAAACCAATTATTAAACCTTGTCAGGTGCGCTCGTAGATAGTAGGTACTATTATAAAAACTATATAACTCTCCGGTTACAAAATTTTAGCCGTTCCTCGCTGATTGACAGTTTTCGTGTCAGAATGGATGATGGAGAAAATTGAAAAACTGCAAAGCCTTTCAACAATCACCTACCCCGTGAAGCAGGCACATTACTCAAACCATTTCAAACCGATAAACATATTCTTTATACTTATGATCGAATTGTGACTCCCTTTTCTTTTGTCATTAGAACTGTAACTACTACAATTATCATTACGTTTAGCTAGCCACATCGTAGGACTGACTGACTTCAGATCAGACTGGATTTCGTTTTCAGCCTACAAAGAACAAACGTCATATGTTAAAACTGTCGGTTACGTTTCCGCGTGGAAATGCTGAATATAAAGCATACAACGTAAACTTTCAGAGGCTCTAATTTATTCAACGGCTCTTCTTTGGTTAGCTGTATAAAAATTAGATGGTTTGAATTCTAGGTAACTTGATAGGATACAAAAAGTACAAATGTAAAGGTCGGGCTTATTAAATCCGTTCGTAAGTAGCAAATATAATCCTCCACTGCTGTGTGTTTGCAGACACATGAGGATTTGCATTTTGATTTTATGTCGTTCAAGTGGCTCATAATTTATCCGTCACCACCAACTGCTATATATACTATATCCCTTCCGGCACGCATTGTGAGCTACAAGTGATCACGACAGAATATTAAGACGCCACATGTTACAATTGTAATAAATTCATTGCCACAGCTGTAATGAGTATAACACTTTCAATTTACTAAACTGCTAGATTTGGATTGTTAACAGGACGTTACAGGGGTATGCAAACTGAAGCAGCTTTGCATTTGGTGATGTCAAAATTTCATAAC
>LJIJ01002160.1:0-30460 GCA_001718145.1 Orchesella cincta
ATACATTTTTAAACGGGGAATATTTCAGTTATTTATTTTAATATACCAGAGAACAGTAACAATTAATTCGTCTGCAGGATAAATATATATATAAAGTGCTTATCGATAAAACATTCATACATAGTCTAAACCTCAAAAATGGATTGCGAATATCAATCTTCCACACCCCGTCATCCTTCTTGGAGGAGGCTTCTGGAGGCTCTAAGTATGGTGCTGAAGTTGTGATGGAACAACTTGGAGGATGGTTTCATGAGGTATTTGAAGCCATTTTTGAGGTTTAGAACTATTATGAATGTTTTTATGATAGACATTTATAATATAAATATTTATGCTCAGAATGAATTAAATTGTTACTGTTTCTGGTATAATTAAAATAAATAACTGAAATATTCCCGTTTAAAAATGTATTTCTTCAAGACAACTCCCATGAAAAATTAACTACTGAGCTTAATAATAAATACAAATTAAACACAACCATTTGCATTCGTAAACTTTTATTATGACAGAGTGAACGGCATTATTTTTTGACATTCATTAACTCGTCAGCAAGTTTGTTCAGTCGAGCATTCTCCTTCGTCGTTTGAACCAGTTCGGAGCTCATCTTTTCGGCTCGGAGGTCACTCCGACGAAGTTGTGCAACAAGTTTAAAGTTGTCGTCTTCCAGGGCTTAGCTACCTTTGCAAGTCAACATACGTCCTAACCAAAAATCAGAAGTTGATTACTAACTAAAAGCAGAATGTTTTAAATGAAAACGTGATTGATAAGCTTTATTTTTCAACAGTAAGGCGAGCCTCTTCCTTGAAACTTTGATAGGTTCTTGATCTTTGGTGACCATTGCTTGCAACATTTCATCATCCCTCTGCTTCATCAGCTTCTCTTTTTCCTTCAGCTTCTCCACAAATGCGGAGGCTAGCTCGTTCTTCCTGTGGACGTGTCAGGGAAACGCCATGTCAGTATTTCGCAGGTCTTCAAACACCTGGTACCACTTAGCGATGATAGATTGGCTTTCCTCGTCGAACAAAGCGCTGCGTTGCTTCAGCTCGGATAACTATTACTCGTTTGGGAGCACAGGTTATCAATCACGGAAGCCAAACGCCTGAAATAAGAAATAAAGACCAAAATTGCAATCCTGCACATTGTTAGCTTAACAACTCACGTTTTCGACTCCTCCTTTTTCAAATTCCGGAGCAACAAAGCGTCCACTTGCTTAGCCTCGAAGTGTCTCTCCTCAGACGAAGACTTCGTTAATTTTTTATGCTGGCTCATCTTTAAATCTTTATGATTTGTTAGCAAAGATAAGAACAATTGACAAAGACAAATTTGTTGTGAAATTCGAATGATGATGATTGTGTTTTTTATGAGTTTTATTAATTTTCTGTGTTAATTTATGAAACGACATTAAATCATACCAAAATTGAAAATTATGAATAATCATGCATTTATTGCAATTAACTGTTAAAAATACAGTCGTGGATAGTTTACTGAATAGTTTTAAGAATCTCTGCAGCCCTTTTCAGGTTCCCAATTTGCCAAAGCATCTGAAGCCTCATCTGAAACAGGCTGGACTCCTTTCTGGTTCCCATATTTAACTCTCATTTTGTAGAGCTCTGAAATAGTGTCAAACATGCCAGTTCTGAAATTTTAGCGGAGTGGTCAACAAGCCCGGTGTCGGCTGCCATTTGGATGTTGTCGTCTTCATAGACGATGGCGAATTCTGACCCATTCGCCCAAGCTGGAGATGATGGTTTCGCAGTTGGCCTTGTGTACTTTTATCTCTGTAGTTCAAGCAGTTGAGCAACTGGAATGAATGAATTGTGTCTTTGTTTTGACTGCATATGAACGAGCAGTTATTACACGTTTTTAACGTGATTGAGCTTTGGATGTGTCCGAAAAAGACATTGCGATGAGTTTAAATGGATTTAAATGTGTGTCAGACTTGTAGAGCAATAAAATCGAAGTATTTTTGCCAGTAACATGGAATATTATTCAATGTGAGTTTTTATCTTTCATACAAAACAAAAATTCAGAGTAATGAATCTAAACATTTATTAAGTGGTGCAGCCACTTTATAAGAATCACTTTGTCCGTCACGAACTTTTACGTCACACGTACGTAATTTATGCATACTCCTCTGTACGTTGTAACAAAGTCTCACTATGTCCCATTACAAACCGCGCAACTTAAAAATGACATAATTGTTTGGGGGAAACCACAATAGTAGTGGGAAGGGAAGAAGTATACGTAATAATTGAGGAGGATACGCGATAATTGAGTTCGATTAGAGATTGTTAAGGAGGATAAGCGATAATTCAGAATGACAGAGGTAGATACGGAGGTTATATCGATCACTGAGGACGATCAGAGATAATTGATGCGGTTAAGAGATAGCAGTGGACAATTAATCGGGACCTGACGGCGGATAGCTAACCGTCTTCCTACTTTACTCTGATTATATTTTTTGCTGTTGGTAAAAATACGTTCCTTTTCTCGTTTAAACAAACTTTTGTGTTTTTTTTCGTCAATTTAACAAGTGAGTTTGGGGTCGTCCATTTCAAACATAACAGTGGTATGGTGGTCGTGCGGTGGGTGCGAGGGTAGCGTTACGGAGCGTGACAGGGTGTGGTGGGTGGTTAGAGCTCAGCGTGACGGTTTGATAAACCTACAAAGTTACTAATCAGCGTCGTGTCATAATTATTCCTCACTCGGTTCACCATTTTCAATTCGCTTATACTTTACTGTAACTCTCAAATATCATGTAGTTTCGAATGATTTTTAATGTTTTATAAGGTAATTATATAATGTGCATTGATATAAAAATTCCATGTGAAATGGGGAGTGATTCATTTCTTTGCATAACGCAAATGTTAACTAATACAGTGATTGTATTATCTTTACTACAATAATATAATAATATAAACATTTTTGGATTGAATGTGAAGCCGTTTTACTTTATGTTGTAAATACCTCTGTTAGTTTTATGTGGCTGTGTCTATTCTGAATTGAATTTATTTGATGTCCAAAGTCCAATAGAATGTCACAGAAATTTATTAGTCGTTTTATATATTCAAGTAGCAATAAATGATTCTGTCGCTAAATATCATGAATGCAATGCACTGTTTAGGAAACCTACATAGTTTTTTGATAGGTACCTTCAGGTATAGTATGTCCTAATATATACGTACATGGAACATCATAGCGTTACGTGACGGAGGTCGGTGGTTGGGTCCAGGCTAGCGTGACACAAGCGTTACAAGGGTGGGTGGGTGCCCTGAAAATTGCCAATTTTAGCGTTACGTTTGAAATGGACGGCCCCTTTTGAAAAATGGACGGTATTTTGCGGATATCTTAGTTGTTCCAATATTTGTTCCAAATTAATTGTAAGTTTTACATCGCTAATGTTTCATACATTCTAGTGCACCACTTCTTTCCACCGTGCTTGCCGGGTTTATTTGTATTGGGGTTAATATATTCATTTCATTTGTTAAATTTTACAACATGCCACCAAAAAAGAATCAAACGGTATTGATGTAAATTTTTTCAGAATTAAATTACTACTAACCAGACGTTTGAAGACTTCATTCACGTTCAGAGCTAGAAATTTTAAAAATCTTTAAAAATGATTGAAGAAGATTGAAGAATAAGAAACTTGAATTGAAAGAATTTTGATAAAATTTGACGTATGTATTCTTTACGAAAAGTCTGAGGTTAGTGCTAATATTTTTTGTAAAAATGATCCATTCCTTAGCAAACCCTCCGCTAATTCTACAATAAATGTTCATTTTTGCATGACAATTAAAATTTACAATTCTATTTGACCAATTTTACGTTAAACTTTGGTAAAAAAAAATATGACACACTTTAAATGAATGAAGATAAATTGAAGATGAAGATTAATGCACACGAAAGTTGTGTTTTATTTGAAGATGAAGACTTCACCTTCCCATCTTACGTGAATGAAGATGAATTTTGAAACCATTTGAAAAACCGAAATGAAGTGAGGATGAATGAAGAACTTCATTTGCTAGCATCTCTGCTACTAACATTTCCCAAAAACAATAGGAACAAGGAAATAATACATTTATTATTTTAAATGTATGGAATTTTATTCAGGAAACACTTGTACCGGATTAAATTTGGTTACAAGTGTTTCTGCATAATCTTGCTGATTTAGTTTACAAAAGTACTGGATAAAATGTTTCAAAATTACATAAAATCAGGAAATAATATTTAACTTAATAATGCGGTATACTATTCTCTATTTAAAACCTACGAACTATCAGGACAGTAAATATTGTCCTCATCAGGAAACGTCATTTATCAAAAACGGCTTATTACCCTTCCCCTATTATCTACCATATTATCTTTTGTTTCCTGCATCATGAACAATCATACGTGTATTGTTTTAAGTGCTGTTACCAAAAAGAAGCTCAATTTTTATAATTTTTTCAGAATGTACGTATTATTTTAATGTAAGCGATAGGAAATCACAACAGGGGGTATTTGTGGTATATATTTCCTGTTTTTATGTAAAACATCATACCTCCAAGTCTGCTTGAATAAACGAGTTATTTTTTAAATCAATTTTCCAACTCCAGCTTTCAGTTTTTGCGACAATTAGCTTGGTTCCTTCTTCCTTAAGAACAGTATCCACAAATTTTTGTAACTTTCAATTGTATAAAAGCGTGATTTTGTTGTTCAGATACACAGTGGGGAAGAAGTAGTTGCTTGGAACTTTGTTTTGGAACAAAGTTTTATTTCTTTCACAAAATTTGTACAAATACATTCAAAAATGCTAAAACAGTATCAAGAATTGGCATTCAAACTTCAAAAACTATCTTATTTCTAAATGCTTCCTTTTCCTTTTGAGTTCGACTTTGGTAGTTCTGCGATTGTACTAAAAAAGCAACGCTGGAAATGGGCCTTGTGGGGTTTAAGCATAATGATTGTGTGTTCGTTCGGGCTTTTACAAGCATTTGCCCTTATTCAATATGGGTTTTTGCACTCTCGGAAAGATTTTGGAATTTTAAACGGTTTCTTTGTATTTTTTGCAACAGCCTTCATCTTTATTTGGTGTATCTCCGTGGTTATTCTTTGTGGTGACATAAATTCATTTATATCAGGGTTAAATCAGTGGATTGAGCTAAGCCAAGATATTGAACGATGTATGGGCTTAAAAATGTTACTGCGTTATTCTACAAGAATATATGATTCACAAGATCATTAACGTGTCATTTACTTTTTTAAATATTTGCAGACATACAGGCCAAAGAACCCATCAAGATGTCTAAAGATAAATACGGTCAATTTCTCTGTCTGGCAGTTCTTGGAATTACAACAGTTCCATTTATGTTTACCGCAGGTTTCATCGGATGGAACCTTGAAGGAACGTACTTCATATCTGAAAAACAGAGCAACAGAACGATCTATATTAGAGATAATAACTGCATTCGCTGTAAGAGCAAGTGTATTCATGCTGGTAAGTCACGAAATTTGTAGGTGCGCTTCATTCAGTCTGTGCGCATTTTTTGCTAATGTTGATAATTTTGTAAGCGTAACAAGTTGTTTTATGGGCGGTGATTTTGATAGTAGTTCCTTTTTTAAATTTCAATCTCAAGTCATTTTGGTTTTAAAGAAACAGCAACGAGTTTTGTTTTCGTTTGTGTATATTTTTTTATTTCTGATTTTTTGGTTGACCGTTGCAACCATTTCCATATGTTTAAAGGGTAAGGAAAAAATTCCAACGCTTTTATGGTACGGTAGCTTGATGGGTGCCTGCTTTTTTCTTGTAGGTCTAATTTTAATGTTGCCGAACGTTGCAAAAATGTGCGATGAATGTAAAAATATAGTTAGTAAACATCAGAAATCCACTCGTCGCGACTATGTGGAAGCATAAACGAAGGTACGACAAATAAACGTTAAGAAAGCGATTTCAATAGCACCCATCAAAATTCCTTACGGTCCATTTTATGTAATAGGCGTGGAATTTACCGTAGATTACTTTACTTTAATTTTGCTTCGTAGTATAGATTTTATTTTATTAGGTATTTTTTGATAAATCAAACTGAAAATTTTTATTAGGTAATTACTTTGAAACAATCTGCTAGTTTTTTACGTTTATTTGTAATCTATAAATTGAAATGTTTGAATGCTACATACATACATGCTTAAGATGCTGAGCGTAACGTTAAGCTACAGTACTAAATGCTGAACTCTGAAATAATAATTCGCTTCAGGTAAATGCATAAATACGCTGGGATATTTTGAAAACTTTCTTTACACGTAGTTTTGCATGTTTTGTGTACACTGAAAGGCTAATACATGTTTGAATAAAAGATTGCTTAAAGACAAAATAAAGCAATTTTTCATTAACCATGTTTATTCAACTTGTAGGGCTTTTCAAATTTCAAAAGTCAAAAATGTATTCAACACGGATAACCTGTTTGTCTGTGACAACCATTAGTTTTTAGTTATTGTTTGAATTAGAGATATATGCAGAGGATATATTTAAAACGTTGATCAAATGTAACAGTAGTCTGAATTTGAAACACAATTTCTGACGATGTTCAATATTGTCTGTGAATTCAGTCCGGGCCGTAAGGATCCGAATGGCAATTTTAATGCCGTAGTGGCAACCCTAAAAATAGCCATAGTGGAAACTTTTTTACATGCCCAAGATACAAAAGATTGGAATGGTGGCAATTTTTCAATAAATATGCGGCTCATTTATAAGTGAGTCGGAATTACGAAAAACTGAAAGTTTTAAAGATAAAAGTTGTGAGTATAAAAGGCAAAACACTCAACTCACACCGCGAAAGTTAAACGTTTCCTATTTTCCACATACTAGGTTTACTTTCAATAAGACAATTTCTATTTAGAAAAAGTAAACTCACAATCAGTTTGATAGCTGTGCTTGTATTTTGCGTATATCTTCGTCTGTAACCTTGACATACGGATTGCAAGATACTTAATTTGAGTTTATCCAGCAAAACAAGCACAGTTTATATGAAAGCATTGTAACTGGCGCCATTTAAATTGTTATTTGACTTATCAATTTTGTACAACGACAGACGCGGAAATTGAAATTTTAATGGTCTACTTTCAACGCTCAATTATATTCACTTTAACGAATGGTTTGGAAACCTAGCTTGGTTAGTTAAACGTGGTACTCTTTTCCTCAAAGTTTAGACTGCTCTTTAAAATGCAATCAATGAGCACGTTGTCAACAGGAAATACAAAAATACATTGTATTTTAAACACATTATCAGAAAAATTTCAGGAACAACATACTTCAAGTTGATTTGCTCTGCTTGCTCAGTTTTTCTAACAAATACATTATTATGTCGTTTTTACGTTTAGATAATTTGTAACGTGGTAGTGGAGAATGGAAAATTTAAAACATTCTAAATGTTTTGGTATGATTTAAATTATCGTACTCCTCATTTGCTGTTAAACATACAAATAATGAAAATCTCTCATTAAAAATTGTTTGGATACGTCAGTTGTTAGTAAACGTTTGGAAGTATTATTGCACTTCTTGTAGCTGTCGCTGTTAATTCAGGCACATTGTTCATTCATTTGTGTAGCTACGTTTTACCAAGAATCATTTTTCTCTAAAATATTATGTCTGTAAAATGATTTGTCCTTCGTTTTCTCATGCTAAATTTAATGTCAATGACTTTCTGTTCTCGTCGATTCTTTTATTCTTAATTTGTTTATGAAGCCAATTGGTCTACATATTTGTTCAGCATTCTAAATCCCTAATCCTATTTTGTATATTTAACCATTCGATCTGATCTCATCTTATTATAGTAATTTATGCGTACCTGTATGACTGAATCTCAATGCATTTTCCCCCTACTGTTCTTAAGTATAAAATCTCTGTACATCTCATCGCCTATCTTCTTCTGACTACACCGTGACTCTGCCGGAGTGCGGTCTTAAATTCCCAAGATTTACGTGTAATAAAGTCCAAGCTCCTAGTAACTTATTAGTTTTTTATACGTAGTTTCTTCCCTTGTATTTCTCATAAAGATTCTCAATTCATTACTCACTTTATTTGCATTCCAAAGGACATTGCCTTTGCCTTCATTTTTAGTAACATTTTACTCATCAGTCTTTTTACTATTCTAACTTCCAATATCATATTCAAACATCCACTACACACTTATCTACATTATATTTTTGGTCCTTCTCGAAACCGTGATGTTTTTCAACATTGGATTTTACTAGTGCTATGTTCAGTGCTTTTTAAAAACTTCTATCCGTTAACCAGTTAGTGAGAAGTGTTTTACTCGTTCTTCTTGTTAATTTGACTATCGTTGAACTACTATTATTCAAGATGTCAGCCATTTCAAAAGCTGAAATAGACAGATTCTCACAAACCGTGAATATCCTCATGATAGAGAAAAAGGTTGCAAGTCACGCAACCACAGCTCTAACAGTTTCAACAGGAGAAACGCAAATTGAGAAGGCTAGGAAGTGTCAAGATAGTATATTCGAAATCCATAACAGGATTGCTCATCAAGCCCCACTGACCTAGCTGACCATGAAATTATTTACGAGGATCTTCAAACCCGATTGGACAATGCAATTTCAACCCTCAAGGAAATAATCAAAAACAGCTCACCACCTCCAGTCACACCACCACCTCATGCAGTTCCAGTTCCCAGACCTCCAACAGTAAAACTACCTGACATGAAGCTACCAAGCTTTGAAGGAAGATTTGAAGACTGACCATCCTTCGAGGATCTCTTCAAGGCGACGGTAGATAAGAACACAACTTTATCGGGGGCCCAGAAACTTCAATACCTGAAGTCGTGTGTAACTGGAGAAGCGAGCAACCTAATTAAATCATTCACAATAACAGACAGCAACTACCTTGAGGCCTGGAATTTCCTATCCAACCACTACAACAACAAACGCGAAATCATTTACTCCTTGGTCAAGAACATTTTATACCAACAGCATATCAAGTCAGAATCAGTTTCATCCCTTCAGCAACTTTTAAATACAACCTTGGAGTGTGTGCGCTCCTTGAAGGTCTTAGGCCGACCTACTGACACTTGGGATGATCTTCTCATTGTCAGTGTTGTCGAAAAAATGGATCCAGAATCCAAATTAGAATGGGCAAAGTCACTCACAGGTACGAACCCATCAACATTTTCGGAACTAATCAATTTTATGGAACGGCATATCAGATCATTAATCGCTCGTGGAGCACCGACCACAAAGGTCATCAACCCAGCAGGAAGCGGAAGTGGCACCAGGCCATATCATCATCAACACGGACGGCAACAAGCCAGAAGTCATCATATTTCAACCTTATCATCAACATCATCATCATGCAGCTTGTGTCAAGGGAGCCATCAGCTCTACCAGTGCAGCAAACTGCATGAGATGCCCTCAACCCAGCGGATGAATGCAGTCATGAAGACTAAAGCCTGCACCAATTGTTTGAAGGAAGGTCACCGATTCAGCGCCTGTCCGAGCAAACATGTGTGCAAACACTGCAACAAGAAACACCACTCATTTCTCCACCCTCATTCATCAGCTGAGAACTCAGCCAGCTCAGCCCAAAGTGCAGGAGGCCACCCACCTCCATCCAGAATCAACTCACATACATCATCCTCATTTTCTTCAGCCAACACCAATGTGTTACTGAAGACGGCAATAGTGGACTTGACAGATTCGTTCGGGAATCTGCAACCCTGCCGAGTGCTCCTTGATGACGGTTCGGAAGCCTCCTTCATCACTGAGACTTGTGCGCAGTCTCTTGGTCTTAGCAAGACAAGAACAGATGTCCAGATAACTGGAATCTCAGCAGCAAACGCAGCCCATGTCCACTGGAAGACGACAGCTCGCCTCCACTCCAGAATCCACAATGCACATGTGGATATAGAAGCACTTCTTCTACCAAAGGTCACAGGAACACTACCAAGGGTCCCGTGTGATACAAGCCTTTGGACTCATCTCTCCGATCTACAACTTGCAGATCCACAATACCATCAGCCTGGTGAAATTTATATTTTGCTGGGAGCTGACGTCGTCGCCTCCATCATGCGGGAAGGAAGACGCCAGGGTGCCAGCAACACCCCCATAGCTCAAAATTCAATATTTGGATGGGTATTGTCCGGACGGGTCAGTACCATCAAACAAACAATAATCAATTCTAATGTTGCCACATGTCGGTTGGAAAGCCTAGTAGAGCGTTTCTGGGAAGTGGAAGAGTTGCCAAATCGCAAGCCACTCACTACGGAGGAAAAGGCATGTGAGAAATTCTTCCAAACTACAACAACACGGGATTCCAACGGAAGATACATGGTACGATTACCATTCCATCCACAGTTCCAGTCAGCACCACTCCAAGGCATTGGAGATACTTTTACGCTAGCAGAGCGTCGCCTTTTTCAACTGGAAAGAAGGTTCGAGAAACATCCCAATCAACATGAAGCGTACAAGAAATTTATGCAAGAATACATCAACCTGGGACATATGGAAGAAGCTACTCCAACCACCTCAGCTGTATTCATTTCTTATCATTTTGTGTGCAAAGAAGACAGCAGCAAAACCAAGCTGAGGGTGGTCTTTGATGCCTCCATGAAGTCAGCTAAAGGAGTGTCATTAAATGACATGCTCATGGTTGGACCAACCGTCCAAGATGACCTGTTCTCACTCCTCATCCGATTTCGCCTCCATCCAATTGCTCTGAAGGGCGATGTGGAAAAAATGTATCGTCAGTTTGCCATTCATCCTGACGATAGAGACTTCCTTCGCATTCTGTGGAGAGAAGACAAGGATCAGCCCATCAAGCAGTTTCAACTGAAAACTGTAACGTATGGAACAGCACCTGCTCCATATCAAGCAACTCGAAGCCTGCAGCAGCTCGGAAAAGATGAGGAGAAGAATTATCCAGAAGCAGCAGCTGTAATCCAAAAGGACATGTACGTGGATGACCTCATCAGCGGCTCCTCCACTACATCAAAGGCAATCAAACTCACCAGATTTGAACTCCATCATCAGTGCTGGAGCGATGTCCCTGCGCAAGTGGTGCAGCAACGACCCTCAGTCATGGCGCAATCCCAAAGGAGCTCCGTGAGGAAGGTCAGAACTCACATTTGACCAGGACTCAACAATCAAAGCTCTTGGAATTGCTTGGCACCCCCAATCAGATGTTTTTAAATTCAGCAGCAAGTCCAGTTCCAAGGCAGCAACAAAACGAGAGCTTCTTTCACAGATAGCGAAACTTTTGACCCTCTTGGATGGCTCTCACCATTAACAATCAACGCCAAGATCCTATTTCAACAATCATGGCAGCTCACGACCAATTGGGACAGCCCACTGGAATCCTGGATTGCGGAAGCTTGGAAGCAATATCAACAACATCTGATGAAAATATCATCCCTCCAAATTCCAAGGTGCATCGTCAAGCCAAATGTAGTTACTTATCAACTACATGGATTCTCTGACGCCTCAGATCGAGCTTACGCCTCCGAAGTGTACTTAAAATGCATCTTATCAGATGACACCGTGATAGTCAACCTCATTGCCTCACGCACAAAGGTTGCTCCTCTTCATCAGGTCTTTCTCCCCCGTCGAGCCGTGGAATAACAACAGAAGAGCTCATCAATTCTGAGCTCTGGTGGCATGGACTAGCCTGGTTATCAACCCCAACCATTCCTTCATTTGCTTGTGAAGTGGATATGGAAGCAGTCAATCACGAAGAAAAATCAACAATGAAGCAAGTTTTCTCAAACCAGGCATCCGTCATCATTCCTCATATCACAGCGTGGGTTGAGCAGTTCTCAACTTTACGAAAATTGATTAGCACAACAGCAATCATCCTCATGTTCATCAAGTCAAGAGCGAAAAAGATTGAAGCGTCTTATCCTGTCACACCACTGGAACGAATTCAAACCAGAAATCATCTTATCTCCCGTGTGCAAGCCATTTGTTTTCCAGATGAAATGAGGAGACTCAAAGAAGGAAAAGAAATCCAATCCAGCAGCCCGCTTATCAAGCTCATCCCCTACATTGACGGAGCCGGAGTTTTACGTGTGACAGGAGAGTCAACAACTCTCCAATCCCATCAAATATTAAGCACCCCATTGTGCTCCCAAAACGTCATCCGCTGACACTGCTCATCATGGAGGATTGTCATCAACGCCACCATCATGGTGGACCAACCCTCATGCTCGCCGCCCTCAGTGAGGAGGTTAAGATCATCGGAGCTCGAGACAGCATCCGCTTCATCACACGCAAATGTGTAGTGTGTTACAGAAAGACCAAAGCAGAAACAATGCAGCAGCTGATGAGACAATTGCCAGCTGCACGAGTCACTCCTCATCGCCCTTTCCTCCACTCCGGAGTCGATTTTGCAGGACCTTCCAAATCAAAATGAGGAGAGGAAGAGGAAGCACTGCAGAAAAATGTTGGTTCGCAATTTTTATCTGCTTTGCAACCAAAGCAGTGCATTTGGAAGCAGTTACGAGCCTATCCACAGATGGATTTATTGCTGCGTACCGGAGATTGTGGTATCCACCATCAGTGACTGTGGTACGAATTTTGTTAGTGCGGACCGTGAGCTCAGCAAACTTCTACAGCAATTAGAAAAGCAAGTTCAGCAGCCTTTATCACATCTTGAAACCACCTGGAGTTTCAACCCCCCAGCAGCCCCTCATCAAGGAGGATTGTGGGAGGCCGGAGTAAAATCCGTTAAATATCATCTCCGTCGTGTTGTGGGTCCAAAGCTGTTGACTCTCGAGCAGTTCGAAACCATTTTGTGTAATATTGAGGCATGTCTCAACTCACGTCCTCTCTATTCTATATCAAACAGCCCGGATGACCTTTCAGCCCTCACACCAGGGCACTTCCTAATTGGAGGACCCCTCACTGCTGTTCCAGAACCGGACCTGACCTTGCTGAAGAAGACTCTGGATTACTGGCAAGAAGCTCAGCTAGTTAGCCAGCATGTGTGGACGAGGTGGAAAGCAGAGTACCTAACAACCCTCCAGCCGCGTTTCAAATGGGTCCGGAAGCAGGCAAATCTCAGCGTCGGTGACCTAGTGGTCATCAAAGAAGACAACCAGCCTCCTACAAGATGGAAGTTGGGACGAGTGACGCATGTTCACCGAGGAAAGGACACCCTAGTTCGGAAAGCAACTCTACGCACTGTCATTGATGTCAACTCCAAACCAGTACGCTACGGTGAAACAGTCAGGCCAATTCAAAAACTAAGCCCATAATTATTATGCAATGAAATGAAGTAAGGATTTTCTTTTCGTTTTTTGCTACATTCAATTTTTTTATGGTCATTTTCTTTCAGATTTGGGGCCCAGTTAGGGCCCCAAATCTAGGCCCAAATTAGTTCTTTGCCACGCACATGTGTTTTCCTGTTTTCGCTACCTAATACCCGTTTGGGGAAGTACAAAAAAGAAAAATCTTAAGTTAATTAATAATACAATCAAAAACTCTGTTCGTTTCATATTAGGGCTTAAAAAATATGACTATGTAACTAATGAAAAAAAATTTAAAAATACTAAATTTTGACTCTCTTTATGAAATTGAAACCTTAAAAATTACACATGCTATAAAATATGATTATGCTCCTCAGCGTTTTACAGATCACCTGAATCACACCATAACGCAGACCAAGATAACGAGGAACAGTCAACATCATTCCACCGACCGTCATCCGGACTCATTCTCGCATAATTCATCAATTCTCTGGGAGAAGCTGCCAGACGTCCTGAAAAAGACGACCTCTAAGAAACTATTCCAAAATAACCTCCACAGATACGTTCTCAGCAATCAACTGACCTCACGAAACCTAACGAATGACGAAATAGACTACGAAGAGATTTTTAACTTTGTAATTACAACATTTCAAGAAAGCTCCTAACATTTTGTTTTTTTGTCTTTGTATTCTAATTATTTATTATAACTTCATATGTATACTAAAATTTGACCAAATCAAAATCTCCTTAAATTATGTTACACTAATACCAATACAATGTTAATATTTACTTATGGTTTTTTAATACCTCTAACACATTATACTTTAAACAAAATATTTTTACAAAAATACCCTTCTCCTCACTTATTATGAAAATGTAATGAATGTAATATATAATATGACTGTGACATGGAATTGCCTTCAATTTGAAGGATGTGTCATGAATAAATACTACTACTACTACTACAAAACAAAGCAGATGCATAACATATAAACATAATAGTTCTTCTAAATACGCTCCATGTATTTGTGTTCTCTAATATACAGATTGGGCTTGTATTTGTTTGTGCAGGAAAATTATTAGAAAATGATATAGCTAAAAGAAAAGTCTGTTTTCTGTATTGTGTGGCTTATTGTTGTATGAATATTTTAAATGCATGCTATAAAGTAAAACACTGCTAATGGAAAAGTTCATACGACATTCGATTTCGTGTTAATTTTTTTGGGAATTATGCTGATTTATTTTATTTGGACGATAAACTCAATAAAACAAAGATTACAACATTTAAAGCTTCGTTTAAATGGTTGAGTAGTATTCTTGAGTAATGTCTTCAATTTTTCGTCACAATAAATGTTTTCTTAATGTAGAACTTCTCATATATTCTTTTGCATTTAATATACGTAAAAACGCATGTCATTGTATATTAGCATTTAGGCACGTAATGCAATTATTCACATCTTAGGCATGCAGTCATCTTCACCCTGTGAACTAAACCAATCGTATGATCTAGTGTACCTATATTTCTCATTAACATGATTATGACGATAAGATCCAAGCAGAGAGAGTCAGGCTAGCAAACCAACAACATCCAAATTCACTCTCTCCCGATTCGGCCTTAACTTACAATAAATTCTATTATCAATTGGCAACCTAAGACTATCGGAATATTTCCTATCATTATCATAAAAGAACATGCATATTATTATAATCATTACTATGTAGAACTTCTCTACATATATTCTTTTGCGTTTAAATTTTAGTGTGCTCAATTGGCGTAATTGTGTTTGAAATATTATTACTCCGTAATTAAGGATTTTTATATTTTATGGCAGAGCCGACAGACCATTGCATTGAAGCAACCGATAATATTCAAATAATTGGTTGGTAACCTATGAAATGTTTTAAACAGTAGGCTATCGTTCTAAGCATTCAGCACATTCACTTTGAGTTAGATTTAACTCTGAAGCTTTTATATACAATATAAGATTTAAAATATTGGATTGTATTGAAAAACCCTATTTCAAAATGCTAATATTTTGTGCAATGGTAAATTCTTCAAAATATACCTATTAAAGCTACATCCACGGTTCTTAACAAAATTAATGTAAAGTATTCCACAACAAAATCTACTCCAACAACATAAAATGAACCGTAGGGTATCGTTATGGCATTTACGGACTTTGCCTTCCTTAAATAAACTGCTCTCACTTTACCCCTTTTTAACAGGAAATCACCTCTGGTATTTTCTTGATATTTCTCTACAACGTTCTTACATTTATCACAAGCTTTTCCTACATCTGGCAACATAATTACTTGTCCAGCAAACAATATAGATCCCAAAACAGCAGCACCATACCAGACGACGACAAGAACCTTTTCTCCGCCCTTAAGACAAATGCTAAGAGATGCAACTGTCACCCAAAACATTATGAACATCCCTGAATATATCATGGAAAAGAGAAGCGTACTCATCAATTTCAAAACCAATATGGCCTCAGTTTCAAAACGATAGAAATCTTCAAAATTAAAATCATGGAACAAAAAATAATCAGGGATTTTCACAAAGTGGTTGATAGTAACAACAAAAAGAGTAAAGCAAAATGAAAAGCTCCTCGCCGCCTCCAGTCCTGCAATAAGAAGTATTGCACCTCGAATTCCTAAAGCTGTCAGGATTTCGTTCCTAGAGCGACTTGTAGGCTCTGTAAGGATATCCTCAAAAATGTAATAAGTTGGGTCATAATTCCAACCTAGAGCCACCAAAAGAACTACGAACGGTGCAGTCGCTGTCATAACTACTGTTAGGCAGAGAAAGCTACCGTATTTGTCTTTGACTACCATTTGTCCTTGGTTGTTGTCTGGACTCGAGATGTCTGAAAACGATATTGTATAATAATTGGTCAAACTTTAAATCCATCTTTTGACTTTTGAATGATATTTTTTCTTACGATTTTCAATTTTTTCTTTCAATTTGAACCACTGGTTAAACCCAGATATGAGAGCATCCATGTCACTCAATCCAACAATAAAAAGTCCCCATCCTACAAAGATCGCTCCTGTTGCAAGGAACATTAATAGACCGTGGAGAAGATCGAAATCGGCACGCGGATAGACGAATCCATACCATACCAGACAAAACCCTTGAGTTATACCACACCCGAGAATTATTCCAGTAGTTAGTCCCCATGTGATCCATTTCCATTTTTCTTTTTTGAGTACGAGTCTGGACTCGCTGTAGTCAACTTCGAATGGTAAAGGAACCATGTAAAAGTATAGAAGCTCCTGTAGTTGGAAAGCAAAAACCTGTGAACTTGACAACATTTTTGGCTTGAGTTGCGGACAGAACTTATGATTGATTACTGCAGGTCTGTTGGTAGAGAAAGTATAAACTTTGTTTTTTAGCAATGTGTGTATTTGATTTATACCATGTAATAGGAGCCTGCCAATGTTGCTCGAATGATACTTATTATTGAGCTTTCTAGGAAGTAAAATTTGATTTTACGTGGGGATACAAAGTGATGCGCCATTTAATGAGTTGAATTAATGTACTGATTTTGTACTGTTACAGACGCGGAAGTTGGACTTAATGAAATTAAAAATCTACATTTCCTGCATGTGTACATTTCATAAATTGAAAAATTCGGGTAACGTTTGTTAATGATAAGGCATTTTCTCTCAAACTGTAGATTATATGCTTCGTTTATCCAAAAGTTAACCTGCAAACAGGAAGTACTAGCAGAAATTAACTTCTATAATTTAAGCCCAAAACGATGTTGACGGATGGCAGAAAGAAATTTCATTTTGCTTCAACATCGATTCGATTTATTCGATAATCGATTTATTTATCGTACAACTGTATGTATAATGGCAAAAATGATACAGGGCATTAATTGGACATTAAATTGATTATACATTCATTTTAATGGATTTCATTTTCATGATAGGCATTAGAACAACATGTATCTTTAAAGTTGTTATTTCGTCATAAGCAATGTTGCCTACAGGAAAAATGGTTTTTAAACCTTAGTTATTAGTAATTTAAATTTCTCTCGCGAATGCATTTTTATGTAGAAAAGCATACATGTATACGAAAATGTTGGTAACCGGCTGTTTTCCCCCGAACCACTTTTCCCCCGAAGGTCATTTTTCCCCCAAGCCACTTTTCCCCCAACCATTTTTCCCTCGAGACGTTTTTCCCTCAAGTCTATTTTCCCTCGAACAGTTTTCCCCATATACTATTTTCCCCCCGACGGCTTTCCCCCCAAATTATTAAAAATTACGCAGTACTAATAGATTTTTTTCAATTTATGTGTTTGGGTTTTTTGCCGATATTTCCCATTCCAAAACATGAGGTGTATTTATATGAGGCTCACCAAGGCATACTAGTAAAATGAACTTTTGACATCTTATACACTGGTTCTATGTTAAATTTGGCACTGATGCAATTTGCAGACATTTCAGGATTAAAATAATTGTAGCACAACAGTCCATTTCAGTAACCTTCCCGAATATGAGCTGTCCTATAATTTACAGATCGATTTTTTATATTTGAATTGGATATATTTACAAAGTGACAAAGTCACGCATGGGAGAATTCTATTTTTCCATATTGGATGGTTACAATACAAAGTGTCCCTTATGTAGAAATACCAAAAAAAGGTATATATGTTTAGAAATTAGGGTATTGTTGTCACTAAAATTAGCAGTTAGGCTTCCAGAACACATATTTACTGGCGTTCTTGTTTTAAATGCGATTGCACTGTGTTTTTTACCCAAACTATGTCCTTAAACATCCGTAGTAGCATACAATTTTTTCAGACAATCTGATTAAATTTGTAAATTTTTTTGAAGGAACATGGAGTGCTCCTTAAAGGAGGTGATTTAACATAGAACCAATGTAGTAGATGTCAAAAGTTCATTTTACTTGTATGCCTTGGTGAGCCTCATATAAATACACCTCGTTTTTTGGAATGGGAAACATCGGCAAAAAACCCAAACACATAAATTGAAAAAAATCTATTAGTACTGCGTAATTTTTAATAATTTGGGGGGAAACCGTCGGGGGGAAAAAAGTATATTGGGGGAAAACTGTTCGAGGGTAAAAAGACTTGAGGGAAAAACGTCTCGAGGGAAAAATGGTTGGGGGGAAAAGTGGCGTGGGGGAAAAATGACCTTCGGGAAAAGTGGTTCGGGGGAAAACAGCCTAGACCCAAAATGTTTATAAACCAGGAAAAAGAGATTTTTAACTTTGTAAAACACTCCACTAATGAAAAACTTTTAAGTAAAAACCTCTGTATGTTCTTTTGAAACCAAAGCGAACTGTTGAATACTGCGTGTTTGCTTCTGGTAATGTCTTAGGAATAAATAAAGCGCATACCTAAATTTCAAAACAAACCTGATCAAATATCCGTGGTATTCCAAAATTTGTACTTCCTGCAAACCGTCTATTAAGCAGCAACAGTATTAAGATGGAATGCTATATCAGGTTACACAATTGTTCTTCAAGTCACGAGCTCTACCAGAATTTGAACCTTACTTTGGATCCTTTACAACACATTACCTCTACCTTTAAACAATGACAAACGACTCTCTTATTTGTGGGAACTACATATACATATAATTCCGTCCAATACTCTTTGTATTATTAATGCGATTTTACTTAACTAAATGCGGATGTACCACATTGATCGTTTTAAGAAACCTATGCCACTATGATTTAATTCGGTCAACTTTTTCTCGAAATACAAAAGCGATGTAGATTGGGAACAAGTAGAAGCTGAACTTATAAACAAAACTTAATGTTTCTGGGGTTCAAAAGGGTGCAAAATCCAATAAAACTACTTTCAGGTCAGTAAACTGCTCCATTTTGGAGCTATTATTGCATAATCCAATTTTCATCCCTATTTTAGTGAGTTTCCGGCAGATATGCTTCTGCAGGCCTAATACAAAAGAAGGTTGCAGGGATCTGTGATTAAGGACGAGTAGAGGACTCTTTTACGAATATGTTGATATAGGTTTCGTCTCAATCCCCGCGCGCGGCGATGTTTGTTTAAGAGCTTTTAGGTTAAACATATGCACCAAACCGAAATTTTTCAAAGCTAATATATTTCACTTTTAAGTGGCCTAATATTATGAAATACGATTATTACAAAAAATTTACAAAATATTAGAAGAATTGCATTGAAATAAAAAATGTAAATTTTTGCGGTTAAGGATTTTTTAAATTAAGGCAGCAAGAAAAGTACCACCACGAGTGCGGATTGAGACGACACATATATCAAAATGTTCGTAAAAGAGTCCTTTATTCGAGTTGTATCACAAATCCTTGCAACCGCCTTTTGTATGAAGCGTTTTGAATTTCGAGAAAAAGTTGACCGAAAAAAATCATAGTGCTTTCCAAAGAAAAAGCTGATTCGTTACCTGCCGTCGATATCTTTCTATCTGTGCACACGGGTTACAAGTTACGAATAAATGAATGAAAGTGTGTTGTTATTTTCAGATGTTTTTTGCAATGCGTATTCATGCTTTTCTAGGAACGTAGAATTAGAGCTCTACAATCCAGGATGAAGTGAGCTCATAAAAAGAAATGAAGATACGATTTTTAGTACAATGATTAGAATTTTTTTCATGCTGCTTACTTCCAAGGAAGAATCATGCATAATGTGTCAGTTGTAGTTTTCAGTAAATGTTAATCTTAATCAAAACAAGACTTAGGTCTAAAGAAAATGATGTGAAAGGAACATATTTGTCTCATGTGATTCTTTCTTATGTAAAACGGTTAATATAGTTATGTTTGTGATAACATTGTTTTTTGCGACTCATTCCGATTCTCTCTCAATTCTCACGATTCTTCCATTTCAACTCACAGAATAACGAAGCCAGCCTGAACTTGAGTTTCCCATAAAATTTAATGTCTTGGACGTTGTACACAACGGGTGTTATCACCTAGCCAAGGCTCACAGACCCGTTACAGACAATATGCTTCAGCTTGTCATAGTAATCTCCAGGAATGCTTGAGACGTCATAAAGAAATATGATAAGAATTACAAATATGATGCATGCTTTTTTACATCAGCTGTATCTTTGCTTAGTCTTAGGGATTAGTCATCCACTTCTTTGGAATACTTGGGTGTATTTTTCATCCAGAATGGACCATACGATCCTGCTTTGTTCTCGCTGCTCATGTTCATGGATATTTCGTGCCTACTCCCACTTTCATTCACAAAAACACAAAATCTCATTCCATCTCAGCTAGAAAGGAATCAGGAAGATCAGGCTCGCCAGTGTGGATTTTGTCTTCTAAGCAGAGATACATCAAAAGGGACTTAATTTGAAGCTGAAGCTCAACTTGTCGCGAAGTGTATCGGATCAATTTATCAAATTCAATTTCAAGGTGAAACTGTTATTGGCTATGGTGTTGTTGTGTTGTGATTCAATACGTTTAAAGTTAACTTTTTGGAAAATATGGCAAATTCTGTGACACGTTTTGTACATTTCGTCTATTTCAGCAGTTCACAAACAATGTCGACGTTGGTGACTGAAGCGACGTTCACTCGAGGAATTCCACATCAGCCCAACAATCTTCCCCCGATTTCAGCATCAAATAGGGTCTACCTTGGACTCCTTTTCTTGGCTGCGTTCGCCTTTACTCTTTTTGTTAAGAATCAATTATTTTGTTAGAAACACAGTATTTTTCATTGAGCTTCTTGCAGTTTTTCTCATGAAACCTTTCTCTTTTATTTACATTTTTTCAGTCTCTTTTCTTTTCTATACTTTGGCAAAGCGGGCTATCCAGGGGAATTCCAATCACAGATATTTGAGTGAGATCGTCATCTGAAGGAGATTTAGAAGTTACTTTTTATTTGACTGCAGCTCAAATAAATTATTATATTCCTTATCCCATTGATAATTTTTTCGCTGATTCATGACAATTTACTGTTTGCTAAAGTACTAACGTTGAACTCACTAGTTTGTTAGTACAAAAGAATCATAAAACGTCACAGTGCGTTTTGGAGACTTCATTAATACACGATCTTCATGCTGTTATAGCACTGTGACGTTTTATGATTCTTTTGTACTAACAAACTGTGAGTTCAACGTTAGTACTTTAGGAAACAATAAATTGTCATGAATCAGTAAACAAATTACGGGAAGGGACTTATCAATGGGATAAGGAATATAATAATTTATTTAAGTTGCAGTCAAATAAAGAGTAACTTTGAAATCTCCTTCTGATGACGATCTCACTCAAAAATCTGTGATTGGAATTCCCCTTGATAGCCCGCTTTGCCAAAGTAGTAGAAAAGGAAGAGACTGAAAAATGTAAATAAAAGAGAAGGTTTCATGAGAAAAACTGCAAGAAGCTCAATGAAAACATACTGTTGTTCTAATAAAAATAATTGATTCTTACCAAAAAGAGTAAAACGAACGCAGCCAAGAAAAGGAGTCCAAGGTAGACCCTATTTGATGCTGAAATTGGGGGAAGATTGTTGGGCTGAGTGGAATTCCTCGAGTGACGTCGCTTCAGTCACCAACGTCGACATTGTTTGTGAACTGCTAAAATAAGAGGAAATGTACAAAAAATGTCACAAAATTCACACTATTTAAAAAAAAATTAACTTCAAGCGTATTAAATCACAACAACGCCATAGCCAAAACAGTTTCACCTTGAAATTGAATTTGATAAATTGATCCGATACACTTCGCGACAAGCGGAGCTTCAAACTTAATCCCTTTGATGTATCTCTGGTTAGAAGACAAAATCCACACTGACGAGCCTGATCTTCCTGATTCCTTTCTTGCTGAGATGGAATGAGATTTTGTGTTTTTGTGAATGAAAGTGGGAGTAGGCACGAAATATCCAAGAACATGAGCAGCGGAGAACAAAGCAGGATCGTATGATCCATTCTGGATGAAGAAATACACCCAAGTATTCCAAAGAAGTGGATGACTAATCATTAAGACTAAGCGAAGACACGGCTGATGTAAAAAAGCATGCATCATATTTGTACTTCTTATCATATTTCTTTACGACGTCTCAAGCATTCCTGGAGATTACAATGGCAAGCTGAAGCATTTTGTCGGGAATGGGTCTGTGTGCTTTGGCTAGGTGATAACATGCGTTGTGTACAATATCCAAAGCATTAAAGTTTAGGCGGAACTCAAGTTCAGGCTGGCTACGTTATTCTGTGAGTTAAAATTGAAGAATCGTGAGAATTGAGAGAGAATCGGAATGCGTCGTAAAAAACAATGTTATCACAAACATAACTATATTTATCATTCTACTAAAACTCGATTGTTTTGAGTTTTTACTTTCATACACAAAATCACATGTGACAAAAATGTTCCTTTCACATCATTTTCTTTAAACCTAAGTCTCCTTTGATTTAGATTAACATTTACTGAAAACTTCAACTGATCCATGATGCATGAATCTTCCTTGGAAGTAAGCAGCATGAAAATAATTCTAGTCATTGTACTAAAAGTCGTATCTTCATTTCTTTTTGTAAGCTCACTGTATCCTGGATTGTGGAGCTCTAATTCTGCGTTCCTGGAAAAGCATGAATGTTCATTGCAAAAAAGCATCTGAGAATAACAACCCCCTTTCATTCATTCGTAACTTCTCACCCGTGTGTTCAGATCGAAAGATATCGATGGCAGGTAACGAAACGGCTTTATCTCTCAAAATCAGTGATTTGAAACGGGTTTATGTCCATTTTTTTGCAAATAGAGATTTTGATGCAGAAAGATTATATGCATAAAATTCTTCACATTTGATACCAAATTCAAAGGGTGTAGACGCCAAAACTAGTCCTTCGATCAAACAATGGCCAATAATCTACAGTGGTTCGAAAGCTCAAAATGAACGATCACATTCGGCAGGAGGAATCTGAATGAAAACTTTGAGCGCAATGCAAATGCTTGGATCGACAAATTTTCCCTTCTGAAATCGATTCTAATAGGAATTAAAATGGGTACTTTCCCAGAAGTGAAAGTCAATGTTCCCGTTTTGGGAATGAACGAAAAAACAATGTTCCAAGACACGCAAAAAAGAGAAAACAACAATTCTAATGTGTTTATCCTGATACTTCAGCAAAGGTAACAATCGTAGATGAACTCTTCTTTCGAGCTCATATCATTTCAACGAGCAAAGCGAAAGTGAATTCAAGATTCTTCTCCCAAAGCTGATGTCTTCTGAACGAGCAAAGCAAGAGTGAATGCCCATTCTAAAGTTGGTCCCTTTTAATACAAGGGAGAACAAAAGAATAACTAATCTACATAAATTATAATATGTTAAAGATCATGAATACACGTAAATCTTACAAAGAGTAGGAACAAATGATTTCAAGGTGAAAAATTTTTTTGCATCACCGATCAATGAACTTCTATAGTATATCGATAGAAAATGTTTAACTGTGCAAAAGTCTATATTTTGGCTTTGGCGTAAGTTGAGACAACTGTGCTGGGGCTGTCGACAAACAAAAGGTTAATAAGGAAAAGGAAATAGGAGCTCTTTGGAGTCGAAATTCAAATATTTGAAGTTGAGACAACATTTTTTAACCGGTTTTTTCGACAACTATAAGTATAAAAATTTTATGCACGTTGCTGAAAGTTGGGTGATCTAGTCCAAAATTATTTTGCATATGCAAATCGCAAAAAGGTTAAACACCGAGCCAAGTAAAACGTGACTTTAGTTTTTACATACTGAAAAGACCGATTAGTGAGGTTCCCATTTCGTTAGTAATTTTATGATTTTAGGTCTATATAAAATGAAGTTTCGTAAGGCATGTGAAATAAACGCTCAAAAATTGCCTGGAAAAAGGATTTACGTAATGCCATAATTGCCGCATTATATGCTTACCATATTAAGAGAAACGAATATAAAACTAGGCCCAGATTAATATGCGTAGTATGAATGTACGAAAACCAAATTTATCAAATTTAAATTGGAAGCAAAGGTTGCCTTTTACACGTGGGCTCCTAAATACTTATTGGTGCAACCACTTAATGGAAATTGCATTTCTAGACGTCCAGTTGTAACTTACCTGTTCCATTGTATATACAAAATTAACAGCATTTGTTATCAAACTGGCGGTACTATTACACCACCAATTCGTATTATTATTTTTTATTTATTCTCAGATCTTTTTTGGTATAATGATACACAGGGGCGAGGTAGATGCCAAGTGCCGGGTGCAAGAAAAGCGATAGTGCCCCCACAGTTTTTACTGTAGGTGCCATTTTGCAATAGCTAGTATTATTGTTGACAACGGATTACTAACTATTTACTTACTAACTTGACATTTTAACTAAAGTTAATAAATTTAGTTAACCGAGACGAACCAGTTTATTAATTCTAGATTTATTGACTTAGAACTTGAAAACCTTTCGATTTATATGGTTTACGACGCGGCTTTGTTTTCGGCAAAAGTTCAATCAGGTGTCATGTCAGTGCTTGAGCACGTTTCGCCTCCATACTCAATACAGCCATTCCTAAAAGCCGTTGTTGTGATTATTCTTACTTCGCTAAATAATTAATCACCTTCATAGGACCAAAATGGATATGCATTCAATGTCAGCAATGTAAAGCTAGATATAAACTATAATAAACTGATATTCAAAGTGCCCCCTTTTAAAATCGTTAGAGATGCTCAATAATTAAAGTTCACAACAAAGGGGTGGTTTTTAATGAAGATAGTCTATCTAACTATGAGCTTTGCTTCTTGACTCCACTATTTCCAGTTGCCTACTTATATATTTTTTTTGATCACTTGTTAACTTGCTATCAGTTTCTGACCTTAAGCCCTCATGACTATTCTCCAACCGAATTTAAGCCCTAAATCGAACAGAGACTACCAGTCTCGGCCCTGGAGCGCACAGCAGCTGCTTATCAGCCTCTGTGCTGGGGCACTAGGACCTTCTATCAATCTCTTTGCTGAGGGCTCACTACGGCCTTAAATCGATTCTCTTGACTGGCACGTTGTCACAGAACTGAGCATTTGAGCTCATAGGCTTTGAAATGGTGCTGCGAAACGATAACTTGTAGTATGACTTAAAATACTGATTCTGCGTCTAAACTATTGTAGGGATTTCTGAATCCGTTCCCAGGAAAAACTTTATAACCTTTTCGTTTTTGACCTGTAGAATAAAAACAATGGCAGCGATCGCAATTTCGGTGTCATTTTTCCGATAAACTATTCTTGTGAGGTTTTTCACTTACGACAGTACCCCTTAGATAAGCTGCTACCAGCTCATTCGAGACACGTTTGGTTACAGAAATGGGCTATTTCAGCTAAGAGGCTACTCTGTAAGCCGGGCGTAATTTGGCTTGTATCTTGCAACAAAACGAAACCGAGCATCAAATGCCCCTTTTTGAATAAAGAATGGTAGAAATCGGTTTCAATGTGCCATTTGGCTTTTTATGTCAAAATATTGACAACTGTAATTGCTTTGGATGATTAACGCAACGTTTGTTGGCATATTTTCAGAGGTTCCACTTTTCGGTATTCTGAAAATTTGGTCGTTTCCGGCTTATTGGTAACAAAAATTTAACGTTCCGGATACAAGATTCCTTAGCTCTGAAATAGTCCATTCTGCTACACCAAACGTGTCTGAATGACTGGTGCGAGCTTTATGCTAAGGGTTACCTCGTACATGACGTGAAAAACCCTCCTCCAAGAATTATTTATCGCGAAAATGACTACCAAATTGACGACTCGCTGCCATTTCTTTAAGTTCTACATCAAAAAACGAAAGGTTATAAAGGTTTTCTGGGAACGGATTCAAGAATCCTTACAATATTTTAGGGACCAGAATCAGTATTTTTAAGTCATATATCCAAATTAACTCATTTCGCCACCATTAAGCCTATGAGCCAAACTGCTACAGTTCTGTGACAGTGTGCTGGCGCACAAAGGCGCCCTTCTATCAGTCTCTATGTTGGGGGCGGCACTAGATAGGGACCTTCTATCGAATCTCGTATGGTGAGCGCACTAGGCCCTTTAATCATTCCCTGTGCTGGGGGCACTAGGGCCTTTAATCATTCTCTGTGCAAGGGGCACTAGGGCCTTCTATCAGTGTCTGTAGTTGAGAGCACTGGAGCCTTTTATCAGTCACCAATTCAGTAGGCACTGCGGCTTTTTGTAATTTTCCGGCCTAAATCTCCTTAAAAGCCGAAGACTAGAGGGCCCTTCGGCGCCCCAGACCCTTGGGCCGGGTGCGGACCCCCTGCACCCCCTACTTCTCCGCCACTGATGATACATTTCTGGCTTCTGTATTTTTGCGTTTCTCTTGCACCATCTTTGTTCGCTAAGCTTCCCGGATTTATTCAAAATCAATCAGAACTCTATTATCCATGCTAAAATAACAACAATTTGGATTATTTGTTGATCCTGGCTAAAAACGAAATCGTAACGGTTGTTAACGAAATTATATGTAAACCGTCATACTTAAATAATGGCTAGTTTACAAAACGCACACCCGTTGCGAAACCTTTACAATCACATTTAAATTTAAGTCATTGAACGTTCCAAGCTACGAAAAGTACTCATATACACATTACATTAAAATTTCGGTGGAACTATGGGTGGAGTTCTACTTTTGACCCCAGCAGGTATGAATGTTCTTTGCTTTCTTTATTAAAATGACTTTATGAAAGTCTATAGCGTTTATCAACAAAATAAAGTAACGAATCATCATTTAAATTCATACTGGAATAGCGAATAGCATTGGGAACTCTATTAAAATCAGCGCTAGATTCCACCACCTCAGTGGGCTAGCGGTGTAACCGGAAGTTGCTGGAAAGGTTTCTTTTTCATTATAGCACCTTGCTGTTACATATTTCGAATATCACAAAACATCCAAAGCAAGCTTGTAGGAGTGAGGTACAAACCAGGTTTAACAATTTTTAAGAACTCATCAATAATTTTCGTGCCGTTACCTGCCTTTTTAAATCTCATCGAGGGCTCACTACGCCAGGCAATTTTCTCAATCAGAACCAATCATTTTCAAAGAGCCTGTAATATTTAGCTTTAAACGCACCATGAATGCGATTTTATAGAATAATAAGGTATAGAATAGTTTACATGCCGTTGAGGTCGAAAGCTAACTTTTCTGCATTTGAAAAAGTAATGTAAGTCAAATCAACGAAAATCGAAATAAACGACAATGATTTGCGTTTTTGGCCAATCAAATTGATTTAATAGAATTGATCTAAAAGTTTTTGGAACATAGGATTTCCTAAAAAGTGCAATGCGGTACATTCGCATTTAGTTAAGTAAAATTGCATTAATGATACAAATAGTATTGCATGCATGGGATATTATGTAGTTTCCACAAATAAGAGATTCGTTTGTCATTGTTTAAAAGTAATGTATTGTAAAGGATCCAAAGTAAGGTATAAATCCTGGTATTCTGGTAGAGCTCGTGAGTTGAAGGACAATTGTGTAACCTGACATTGCATTCAATCTTAATAATGTTGCTGCTTAATAGACGGTTTGCAGGAAGTACAAATTTTGGATTACCACGGATATTTGAACAGGTTTGTTTTGAAATTTAGGTATGCGCTTTATCTATTCCCCACATATTATCGTAAACAAACACGCCATATTCAACAGTTCGCTTTTGTTTCAAAAGAACATACGGAGATTTTTACTTAAACTTTTTCGTTGGTGGAGTGTGTTCCAAGTATAAAAATCCTTTTTTCCTGGTTTATATACATTTTCGTATATGTGTATGCTTTTCTTTATAAAAATACATTCGGCGAGAGAATTTTTAAATTACTAATAAATCAGGTTTAAAAACACTTTATTCTGTCGCAACATCGAGTACGACGAAATAACAACTTAAAGATAGATGTTATTCTTAATGCCTATCTCATGAACATGAAATCCAACAAAATGAATGTATAATCAACTTAAATGTCCAATAAATGCCCCTGTATCATTTTCCGATTATATCATACAGTTGTATGATAAATAAATCGATTATCGAATAAATCGAATCGATTTTGAAGCAAAATAAAATTTCTTTCTGCCATCCATAAACATCATTTTGTGCTTAAATTATAGAAGTTAATGTCTGCTAGTACTTCCTGTTTGCAAGTTACCTTTTGGTTAAACGAAGCATATAATCTACAGTTTGAGAGAAAATGCCCTATCATTAACAAACGTTTCCTGAATTTTTCAATATATGAAATGTATACATGCAGGAAATGTAGATTTTTAATTTCGTTAAGTCCAACTTCCGCGTTTGTAACCGTACAAAATCAGTACATAAAGCCAACTCATTAAATCCTGATTGTATTTTCTCCCGTAAAATCAAATTTTACTTCCTACAAAGCACAGTAATAAGTATCTTTCGAGCAATATTGGCAAGCTCATAAATTGGTATAAATCAAATATACATTGCTACAAAACAGAGTTTATACTTTCTCTACCAACAGACCTGCAGTAATCAAGCATAAGTTCTGTCCGCAACTCAAGCCAAAAATGTTGTCAAGTTCACAGTTTTTTTTGCTTTCCAACTACAAGAGCTTCTATACTTTTACATGGTTCCTTTACCATTTGAAGTTGACTACAGCGAGTCCAGACTTGTACTCAAAAAAGAGAAATGGAAATGGTTCACATGGGGACTAACTACTGGAATAATTCTCGGGTGTGGTATAACTCAAGGGTTTTGTCTGGTATGGTATGGATTCGTCTATCCGCGTGCCGATTTCGATCTTCTCAACGGTTTAATAATGTTCCTCGTAGCAGCAGTGATCTTTGTAGGATGGGCACTTTTTATTATTGGATTGAGTGACATGGTTGCTCTCATATCTGGGTTTAACCAGTGGTTCAAACTGAAAGAAAAAATTGAAAATCGTAAGAAACTAAATCTTTAAAAAATCAGATTAATTTAAAATTTGACCAGTTATTATACAATATTGTTTTTAGACATCTCGTGTTCTAACAATAGCCAAGGAATAATGGTTGTTAATGACAAATACGGTAGTTTTCTCTGCCTAACGATTGTTATGACTGCGACTGGACCATTCGTTGTACTTTTGGTTGCTCTTGGTTGGAATTATGACGCAACTTATTACATTTTCGAGGATATCCTTACAGAGCCTACAAGTCGTTCTAGGAACGAAATCCTGACAGCTTTAGCAATTCGAGGTGCAATACTGCTTATCGCAGGACTGGAAAACGGCCAGGAGCTTTTCGTTTTCTTTACTCTTTTTGTTGTTACTATTAACCACTTTGTGAAAGTCACTGATTATTTATTGGGTCATGATTTTACATTTGGGGATTTCTACCCGTTTTGAAACTGAGGGCATATTGGTTTTAAATTGATGAGTAAGCTTCTCTTTTCTACGATATATTCAGGTTGTTCATAATGTTTTGGGGGACAGTTGTATCTCTTAGCATTTGCTCAACGGCGGAAAGGTTCTTGATGTCGTCTGGTATGGTGGATTGTTTTGGGTTCGCTATTGTTGGCTGGACAAGTATTAATGCTGCCCGATGCAGGAAAAGCGTGCGATAAATGTAAAAATGTAGTGAAAAATATCAACAAAGTACCAGAGGTGATTTCCTGTTAAAAAGGGGTAAAGCAAGAGCAGTTGATTTTAGGAAGGCAAAGTCCGTCATTCCCATAACTGTACCCTACGGCTCATTCTATGTACTTGGAGTTGATTTTGTAGTTGAATATTTTACACTAATTTTGCTAAGAACTGTAGATGTAGCTTTAATAGGAATATTTTGAACAATTTACCATTGCACAAAATAGAAGCATTTTGAAATAGGGTTTCTCAATACAATCCAATATTTTAAATCTTATATTGTATATAAAAGTGTCAGAGTTTAATCTAACTCAAAATAATTGTACTGAATGCTTAGAACTATAGCCTACTGTTTAAAGCATTTCATAGGTTACCAACCAATTATTTGAATATTATCGGTTGCTTCAATGCAATGGTCTGTCGGTTCTGCCATAAAATATAAACATCCTTAATTACGGAGTAAACCTAACTGCCAAACACCAATTACGCCAATTGAGCCACACTAAAATTATAACACGCAAAGAACAATTATCATGTAGAGAAGGTGTCTACAGTCCACTGAATGGATTTAAAGCTTGACCAACAACTTCATTTTTATATAGGACCTAAAACCATCATAAAATTACTAGAAGGATCAAATTGGTAAAACCTGCGGAAGCTACACTTTCTCGGAGGGGTTGCTACTTTTTCA
>LJIJ01002161.1:0-30435 GCA_001718145.1 Orchesella cincta
TTGCATTAAAATATTATTTGCGAGAGCTAATACATGCTGATTGCTAAGAAACCCGCTACAAATATAATTAGTTGAAGACTTTTTCACTACGGTCAAGATTATTATTCTATTACCGCATGTACGAACGTGCGTCTTCAAAACTAAAACAAGATGCCTGGGCGAACATTATTAAACTCATTTCCATTTTTATTCACTGACGTATGTGCAACACCACTCTAAACACACTTATTTGTCAGCTCAACACGACTTCTTCAAAGCCGATGCCACTTGTAAGCGAATCTGTATTCATTTCATCATCACTTTAATTCTCAGTTTTCTTACAGCTCAACACAATATTAAATTTGCCAATGGTTTTGAAAGTAGTATTGCGTAAACGGATAAATTTTGCTTTGCTTGCTGAAGTAAATGCAATTACGACAACTGATTTAACATGGAGAAAACGTTCACTTCCAGCAGCAAAAAAATTAAATTTTAGCTACGTGAGTTCTCTCAAGAATGGCACCTAATATTAAAAATAATATTTATTAGATTTTTCTACGTGGAACGCATTTTGAAATTCATTAATAATATTAGTGAAAAAGAGAGGAAACTCAAATCCAATATGCATAATTTTAAAGCCATCAACATCAGTGAATCATAGTCAAGACGCAGTGAAACGGGTACCTAAAATTAATACTTTTGCTGTAGAACTTGAAGGAATGTAAATGAAATCAGTTTACCCCCAACTTTTAGAAACATCTTTTCTCAAGACTTCTGGAGAAGGAAGCGTAAATAACACATTAAATTACATTCCGTACAACCTGCGCCCTGAAACTTACATTGTACCCGTACTGTTCGCGATCATTTTCATCGTAGGAGTTGTCGGAAATGGAACAATCATGCATATTTTGATGAAGCACAAGTCCATGAGAAATGTTCCAAACATGCTAATTTTCAGCCTCGCAATTGGGGACCTTTTGGTGATACTCTTCTGCGTACCATTTACATCAACCATGTACACCGGTAAGAAATTATAAACCGAATTTCGCTAAACATCTACAGACCTGAATTAATGAATAATTAAACTGATATACCTAGTCGACTCCTGGCCGTATGGGTTAGCAGTGTGCAAATTTTCGGAATTCATTAAGTATCTGAGTCAATGCATCTCCGTGTTGACCTTAACTGCACTCTCGATAGGTAGATATTGGGCAGTTGCTGAACCACTGCGAAAGTTTAGAGAAAGTGGGTCGACCAAGCTTACAATTATTGGAATCATGGGTAAAATTGAAATTTTTAAAAGGAAGTTTATCCGAGTTTTTGAGTGGTTGTTATTTTATTGTTTCAAGGTATTTGGATACTCGCAATTCTCTTTGCGCTTCCATCAGCCATCTTCTCGTATATTCGAGAGTTTCCTGAGCATGACCTGGATGAGGAAATGCAAAATGTGGCTGAGGAGAAAGTTCAGTATGAAACTGAGGAAAATAACATTGGAAGGACTTTAAAGGTTTGCTATCCCTACCCAGCTGAGTTTGGAGTACTATATGCACAGGTAAAAATCACTACAAAAAAGCTTTCATTGCCGGAAAACTAATTATTTGTCCTAATGCTTTTCCTCTACATTTAGGTCATGGTTATGTTTCACTTTCTTGTGTACTACGCAGTCCCACTGATCTTAATTGCAACGTTCCACATAAAAACAGCTCGTCATCTGGTTGAGTCGGTGAGACAAATGCCAGGAGAAATGCAAGGTCAAGGAAATCAAGTTCAAGCCAGGAAAAAGGTAACCTGTCACTTGGAATGTTTTTGTAGGAAACGGAATGTTTGCGATGCTCACTTAACTTGTGATTTTGAAAAATGACTAACATAGTATTTGTCATGCATGTTCTTATCAACATCCCAGGTGGCCAAAATGATCCTGTCCTTTGCTGTCATATTTGCAATCTGTTTCTTACCTCATCACATGTTTCTACTGTGGTTCTACTTTTATCCGGATTCAGAAGAAAGTTTCAATGACTTCTGGCACGCTTGTCGGATTGTCGGATTCTGTCTCAGCTTTGCAAACTCGTGCATCAATCCAATCACTTTGTATTGCACCAGCTCCACTTTCCGCAAGGTAGATTTGTTTCGACATTCAAATCAAACTTTCATATGACAAAATCCATTGAAATATGCAATATTTGACAAAAAAATATTTATTCAATTGTTTGGAACTGTAGCAATTTCAGAGTCACCTATGTAGCTGCTTGGTGGACGAAACTGGACATTTTCGGGGAAACTGTGAAATTTGTCCAAAGATTGGTTGGACGTTTATTTGTGTGTCTGTTGTTAGCGTTGGCAACCAAAATGACGGTCACTGCAATCTAAATGTTGAAATGGTAGATTTAGAATGAAGACTAGATCAATGTATCAAATGAATTAACATCGAATTGGATATAAAACTGGTTGTCATATTTATTAATATAAATTTTTTAAACTGTCAAGAATATTAGAATTCAACCAACCAACAGTTTACTTACAAAAAACAGCCTTTCTGACAATGTACCAACCTTAATTATAATATTTAATTGAGATAAAACCAAGTTATTAAGTTATACGACATTTCACTTTTCCAGAAAATATAATGAACCCATCTTTGTTGTACTAAAACATTATTACTGAAAAAGTACATATAAATACGTTCTCTTTTATAAATTAACTGGAAAACACAAATAAATATTTGTGACACCCTTCGTTACTCAATCACTAATAAAATTACATGCTAGAGTTTTAACTTCGAATACAGAATTGATATTATATCTAATACGTTTCTAATATTGTACTGTGAGTTACTAGAATCTGTTCTGTTATTGTACCTAAAAAATAGCTGACACATGAAGTTTATGATAAATTATTCCCAAAATATAGAAAATTCTTGAATAATGAAAACTTCTCTCATAATAAAACTGTTTCTATAAACAAATATCTACTGACTGTAACACTACAACGGCAGACTTTGGAATATTTGAGAGACGAGTAGTTGCTACTGATACGCTCAACAAACCCATTAATTGAGGCGCTTTAGTTACGAATTACGTTTACTGTAATATTTACTACCATTCCTTCATAGTACTTGAATAACTACCTGATACAATATTATTATGTACACTACGTTCTCTAGCTAATGTAAAAACTATGGTACACACGCATGCTTGGCTAATCTATCCGTTTTTTGGAAACTCTTCTTAAAAACTCCACTGTGCATACACCTGTCAATCCTGCTCTACTTTTGTTTTTGTTTTCAAGAGACAAAATTTCTCATTCGTCTTTGTTTTTTGACCCAGCAATTGAAGTGGGAGTAGTGGCCTGTAAAAAATTTAAATTGGAGTATAAACTTAAAAATTCAATTATCTTTCTACATAAATTTCTGAACCAAAAAATATTGCCATGAACGATTCAGAAATACACTCACCACAATTACATGTAGTCCTTCTTGGTGAATCCACAACCTCCGTTTGGTTTTGAACTCTGACCCACAAACATTGCATTTGTGGTTACGTGCTGGGGTTGCATGTGAAGTGAGTCGCTTTGTAGCCAACTCATTGTTTCCTTCAACAATAGCATCGTTCTCTAGTGTTCCAGCCTTTTCCCGGTGAAGGGATGACATTGGCCCAGTAAAAAGTTTGCTTTTTTCATTATGTCTCCGTGTTTTGTGGTAGCCCATTTTATTTGGGCGTATCAACCATCCACAATCACTGCAAATAATGCCTTTCCCTTCTTCATGCAATTGAGAATGAATCATCGCAAGCTTTTTCTTTGAAAATTTTAATCCTTTGCTGTGGCGACACTCGCATCTGTTGTTATGTTCATCGGAGTGACAACCAACATAGTTTGGATGAAATAAGTAGCTGTCCCATAATTTAATTGAGCCACGCTTGCCCCAGGTGGAGAGTGGTCGAATCTTAATACTTTCATCAGACAAATTGGGTGCCTTACTAGAATGCCAATAGGCGCTGTGTTTTTACGCTTCTAGTCATCCACCCACATATTTCACACTTTTTCCACAGCCTGGTTGACGGTACTTCTTGTGACGATTAATTCTTACAGAGTGCCCTTCAATCAGGCTACCACAATCCTCACACTTGTAAAAAATGAGGGGAGAACTAGTTGGAATGGGTCTGGCGTTTGATTGAGTTCCCGAAATCAATTTTGGTGGAGATTTGGGAAAGTTTTGGGTTTTCCGCATAGGGTTGTTCCTGCGTTGTAATTTACTGCAATTTTTTAGCAGCCTTTGCTTTCGTTTAGTTTGACTTTTATTTCTAACAGGAGTCTCAACTTTTTCCTCTGCTAAAGTTGATTGGAAAGGTGTGAGTTCTGAATCAACTTCAACAGACATTGCATCAGTACAGGAAACTGTTGTTGGCTCTAACAATTCCATAGGTTAATTATAAACAACTGTGAAACGTATAGGTTTAGGAACTGCTTCAAAACTCACATTTAAGTGCTTCCTCTCGTAACCTTTCCCCAAATTGCTGGAACGAGTCCTTCCATTCCCTCAGGATGACGCACACCATCACTCGATTGAATCAACTGTTTTAGTTTCGACATGATATGTTGTTGCCTCTTCTCCAATTTTCTAATTCTTTGCTCAGCTTGGAAATATTCATCAACACGCAAATGACAGGCCAAACAAACCAATACTGAGGCTGCAGTTGCCCATTATTCTCCCCAAGAAGTTGGATACAAGTGGTGGCTCCAATATCCAGAATATTCCTCGGAGAATAAATATTGATACAGTTGTTCCACCACTGGCAATCTAATCACCGTATCTACCCATATTCAATTTCGATTTTGCTCTCTACTTGCAGTGTATTGTCATCCTTGTCCTTTAATAGAGTGACTGCTCCTCCACTTGCAATATATTGCTGTCTATCACCATCTGGGCTCTTGTTCTTGTTTATTCTTCACCTCCCACTTTATTTTTTTATCATTCCGTCCGAACTCTCTCAAATTGGGTGGACAAGCGGCAGTGCAAATCATGCAAACGAGATGTCGTGTTTTCTCCTAAATTGTTGAGATCTACGAGTCTCTCAAAATTCTGCGTGTCTGGGTAGATCTATGGTATATATAATTATGCGTAATTAAATGTACGTCAGTTTTGGTATTATGTCTGTAATCTGATTGTATTAAATATTTTAATTTATGATGGTTACCTTCCAATTCAATGCAGGCGATTTCCTGATGAATAACCTTATGTTTTCAGAGACGTTTCTGCCGCTTGAGCAAGAACAAAAGATGTTGACTGCGCTTGTGCATTTTGGGATGTGTTGCGAATGTTGGGAACTCTTTTATGCCCTAGGTTGCATGAATCCCTTTTGATGTAAAGTAAGCCTCCTATGCAGATGTATACCATTTTACGGGTTTTGTATGGCCGCATCATATTCCAACTGCATTGATAATATATTTCGTTTATGCTTTTACTATTCATTTTTAGTTATTCACTGGAATGGATAGAGTGTTAAACCACTTTAATAAACAGATCTTGTTCAGTTATTTGATGTTTGTGATTAATCTGTCTCTATCTGTGTCATCTATCTATGAACATGTATATATATGTATATATGATCTATATAGTATATTCTATTATCTATATATCTATCTTGCTTTCTATATTAGTATTCCAGCAAAATGAGTTATATATATATGTATATATATATGTATATCGCATTTTATTGTATGGGTATGTATATGATATATATATTATTATTTAGTCGTATCGCATCCATCCTATATTCCTATTTCTGATCTCTATTCCTATTCATGATTATATTACTGTGTGCTAAAAAGCGTCTTAATTATTCTTATATTCTATTATCTTTATTTCGTTAGATTTGTAAACAAACTATGTCCTTTGTTATATATTCTATTATTATTATATATCGTAAAGCTAATAAGTAAATTACATATCACAAGTAGTACTGTTTCAATGAGTATTCCAACATTTATAAATTTTTATTAATTAAGCTTCGCTCAACTTCCTTAGCACTGATTAGCTATAACGTTTCACTGTGGGCCGTTTTTATTGCCGTCTTCAAGGAAGAAAAGGGTTTGAAAATGCTTTTCAGTAATTCCCAAATAGCGTGAAAAAATCAGATGGTGCTAAAAGAGACTCAATTTAAACACTAAAAGTTCCATATATCCAATTGTGCGTAACACCGTAAACCCAAAAAGAATGTTTGCCATAAAATAAAAAAAGATATTTTACTTCTATCCCCAATTCAATATATATTCAGTTGCGTACTTTATAACTTTGTTTTCCCTACTGATATTTTATCCTTTACACACATGTCTCCTTTATTTCGTACTCATCTTCTTCAGTCACAGGCGTAAGAAGGCTGACCATCTGTTTCAACCCCAAGAAAGACGTTTCGTCATCATCACTGTCTTCTGGCTCACACGAAGTGGGTACCAATAATCCGTGCTCAAGATCGGTAGCGTTATGAAAGCTTTCCCGTCTTTTCACTACCGAGATTATTTCTTGGTTCTTCATGGTCGAATTGCAGAATTTGTCACAAGCAAAGAAACAGCTCCATTGAAATACGATGCACATTATAACCAACAGAAAAACAATAATGATAAGTGCTATTAAGGCTAGGAATGCATAAAATAAACCCATCATCTCACTTTGCTCCATTTTTTGGGTGTTTAGGTGATTAGCTGGTTTAGAATATCTGTTTATTGCTTTAAAAATTTCTGATGATTTATTTCTGCTTGTTAATTGATAAAATGTTCCTGCTGTTTTACTGATGAAGCTGTTTTTTCTACTGTCCTTTTTCTGTTTTAAATGGCAGTAAAAATAATGTGACAACAAATATGATACATGTTGTTACGGCTGCTTTCCACTTTCACCATGGATGTTAAAAACTGTTTGAAGATATCACAAAGTTTTGATTTAACTGTGAGATGTTTTTCTGAACTCAAAACTCTATCATTTAACCATACAAACAATATGCTCCTGGTTTGAAGACTAACATAAAACTGCTTGAAAATATGATTGCACACGATATCAAAACAGAAACTGGTGTGGTTTAGGTTAAAGAGCAAATATTACGCTAAGAAGCTGAGCGATGTTATAAATCATGAACGGTGAACAGGAAATTTAATTTCAGGCAGGTAAAAACAATTATATTGAGTTTTAGGTGAGCAGAGCATGACTTCCGGTACTAAATTTCTTTCTCTGTGTAAGAATAAAACAACATAGCTTAGTATTACACCGGCTCTCATTTCAAATTGGTTTGACCAAAATAGCATGCCTTATTGACGTCACGGAGTTTATCAGTTTATAAAATTTGTGTATAGTTAGGTCTAGCTGACTGAATTAAAGCAAATTGAATGGGAGATGCAGAATGATGAAAAGTATTATGTATTCTGTTACTGAGTGAGTTAACTTTTATTTAATTATATGCTAAAATTAAAATCAAAAGAGTTAATTACAAAAGCTCCCTCATAAATTGACCACATTGCTGGAGTAAAAGAATGGAGGAGAATACCCTTGGGGAAATCATACCTCACCTTGTGAATGGCAAAAACTAGAGCTCTATAGTGAAAAGGGGAATCCCACTGAACCAAACCTTCACGGCTGTAAATATGGGAGATGTCAAGGGGCATGTGAGCCAGTCCATTTAAAACGTCTCCAACACCTCCACTCCATTTTCCGTCCTCATGCAATGTTCCACTCGTCCCATTGGACGAGATAAAGTATTCACAGGTGAAGTTGTTACTGCTTTAAACATTGTATGCGAGACAAGTAATGGATGTCACACGATTTTTAGCTAAAATATTTAAGCAAATAAAATAAAATTGTAAGCAAATTTTATAAATTCATTAAGACTGGACTGTGGTACTGGGGAATTTTTTGTTTCGAGACATTTTCACCTAAGGAATACACAAGCTGCGCATACACCCTGACTCATAGCTCAGGACACCAACTGTAGATACCTTTGTTTGCCATTTTCCAATGCCCTTTTCATGTTAATATTCCTTTCTAGGAAAATGGGTAGCAAGTGAAATACGTTATACGTTTTGATCCATATTATAATATTAACGGAATATTAGATAAAGGTACATGATAATAATATTGTACACAGGGAAGTAAAAGCCCGTATGATGTTACAGTATGATTTAATATTGACGGTTTTCATGATAATCATTTATCGGGCTTGAAACAATTAACGTGCATTTAAAAGTACAAAAAACGGTTTTCATAAAAACCTGAGCTTAAAATCATGTTTCATAACCAAAAAATGTTTAAAAAAGTCTTACAATAGTACCTTACTTTATACAATCGTGACTGGTATCTTAAACGAAAACTGGAAGTCAATTTTGTCGAGCTATGTGATCAACCATTTAGTAGAAGGCTGTTAAAAAAAAGTGTATGATTTTGTAATTGCATAAATGTTACTTACAAAAAGAAGTATGCAATCACACTATTACAAGCGTCTAGTTTTCCCCATTTCACTTGTAAATGAATATAAATAATAAGATTTTTAAATAAGATTCCAAATCTGAAACAATTTTATACATACATTGAAAGCATTTAAAAATTCTTACTAGTTTAAAGGTCGTAACATTTGATTGGAACGAAGATGGTAATCTATTTAATTTTCAAATTCTAGTTTTCCACAATTGCTATTTTTTCATGTGATAACATTCGTCAACTTGTAATTTTCTTATATAGCCCTAGTCTCTATCAGATAGGGTAACGTTAAAACAATCCATTATTCCATTTCATCAAACTAAAAGTTACCTGAGTGAGTAACGTGAGTTATCCCGAATTAATAAATCGTATTATATCACAAATCCAGCAAAAAGCCACGTAACTACCTTTGTTAAAATTATGAAGGATAAATCAAATTGCTCAGCTTTTGTTTTACCCATCTATTTCACTACCTAACAAAATACGTAAGCTCCAAACCCGTAATTCCTTAGTCAGCTTTGGAAATCATCGGGGACAATACCTAAATGGCTGCATACTGCTATTAAACTAATTCTTTTTAATTTCCAGTGATTTTTTGCACCAATCAAGATGTTATTCATACCTCCTGAATACGTAAAAGGTTCTGTATTAACCCCTCTACTTAAAAATGCTATAATCCTGTACAAATGGACCTACGCACTAATGCCATCCGTTGTTGGAGACATTGAAATCAGAGATAAAGATATTCAACTAAAGTTGCACAACTTCAATTGGAAAACTGTAACCTGGAATATATACTGCCTTGGTAGTGTCGCTCTTTTTGCAATGTTTTTTGCTGCGGTCATCTGCAAAAGGTTTTTCTTTCCAGGAGAAGTCAACCTAACCACAGCTCAAACAGGTTTTGTAATAGGGTCCCTCGCATCAGCCCTGCTTCTTTTGTGGTTGGCTCATTCGATTTGGTCAACTCGCTACTGTCTTGGACATGTGAATAGAAGTTTTGCTAATGAAATGGAATTTAGTAAGGAAACTATGCATAATTTATTTGTTTCTCAAGGTGCCCCTAACTTTTACGATTGTTTTTGCAGAATATCTGGTGAACAACGGGGAGCATTTCGTCGCAGGAATTGTGCTCAACGCGTTCATGGTAGGTGTTATATTATTTGGAGTTCCTGCATCATTTGTGGGATGGATAGCAGGCTTAGAACCTTTTTCAATAATATTAAACGAGCTACTTCTGCCCCACCTGTATGAACAAGGGGTTATCATAATTGTTCTCAAAAATATTTATGCCGTTCTTGCAAGTATGATTTGTCTCTGTTACGTTGGAAAATACCTCGCAGTTGGGATAAGCATTCCTTTGGTGATGGGTGTCGCTGGTAAGTCATACTATTCAACGGCGGTGATGACACAGTTGTCAGAGAAGGAATTTTTGAAATATTTCATTCAATTCCGACTTTACATCGTGATTGCTGAGCGGTTCATTAGTAAACTGTGCTTAGCTCTGGTGGTGTACAGCCAAATAACTTTGACTGGTTTTGGGTGGCTTGCTGTGAATGGGTTTTATATACTGTCCCCAGTAATGATTGCTTTCGCAGTTACCATGTTTGTTTGTGGATTAGCTGCAACTATCTTTCTCCTTCACCAAACTACCTTTTGTAGGATTTTGAGTATAAAAATGATTGAATTCAAGCGGAACAAGTTTTACACATGGAGTAGAGAAAGTGGAGGATATTATATGACTCTCATGTGGAGGGCTCAGCAACCCTTCATAATGAAATGCGGAGATAGATTCTTACTCTCAAAGGATGCGATAATCAACTACCTTGAAGTTCTCAGCACCAATTTAACCAATGCTATTTTATTAATAGTGCCATAAAATTTTAACATTAAAATAATATAAAAATTCATTCCCATATTTTGACAAGCTTATTTGATATCATTATTCCTAGGAAATACTTCCTTAAAATGCTCCAATACTTCGGAAGCTGCACGCAAAATTCCGTCACTAACGTCGCGATAGAAAAGACATATCCTCCCAACAAAATCATAAAAATTACCGCAACATTCCCATCTAAAGAAGCCTTCGTTGGTACCACTCCAGCTACATAAACAGCAGGTTTAGACATTGACAAGATGAAATCCATAAGATACTGAAAAATTCCAGATGTCTGCATTATTACCCCAAATCTGTCCATGATGACCGGTGAACAAATGGCCAAAGCAATGTATGAAATATTCTCTCTTCTTTCCTTCGTTTCCTTTCCTTCCCTGCATACACCTTTCCTCTTAACTTTATGCAATTTTTGTGCCAGTTGATTAGCCAAAATGCGAGGTAAAATAACAGCAGTATTACTGCACTCCTCAATTAAACTTGCTATCGCCCGTTTTTGCTTTCGGTTAATATACTTTAAAGCTTCCAATGTGAAAAGATCCAGCCCCCCTTCGAATAGGATTTGGCCACTTCAACATCTCTCGGAAATAATTCAAGTAACATATTCCTTACAAGTTAACCATTCCTACTAACGTTAATTGCTTTTATCCAAAATCAGAAGCAGTATTAGAACAATGTCATTGTTTCCAGCGACTTTAGAACTTGATGACTAAGATGATGACTCACATGTGGGAAAATGATATTCTGCAAGACATGGATAAATCTGGGTCGATTCATGATGCATACCTGGATTACATTTGGGGATTGATAAATTGTGCCAGAGTAGTAGGCGATTGGGATCCGAAGATCACATGTATTATACTCATATCGTTTTTTGAAGAAAGGAGATACTTTGCTCCAAAAAGGATTTGGAGCCCAGAGTATTCTTTGAATTAATGGATGGGATTGAAAGAAATTGTCAAGTTGAAAATCGCGTAGTCTACGTCGACTTACAGAACAAAATTGACAGGGAATACAAATACCTTTCCGGATACTAACACCACAAGTCCTTTTTTAAAGGAAACAAGTCTGCTGCCAGGCTTCACTGTGTGGCAATTTGACAATGGAATAGGTTCTAGATTGCCTATGGTATTCCAACAGCTCATAAAAAATGGGATTTACATGGAACTAGAAGAATAATAATTTTCTCGGAGAATAAATATTGGATACAGTTGTTCCACCACTGGCAACATATCGCTGTCTCCACCGTCTGGCTCTTATTCTGGTCATCCTTTACCTCCACTTTAATTTTTATCATTCCGTTCAAAACTTTCAAGTCAGATGGACAAGCTGCGGTGCAAAATATGCAAGGAGATATGATGTCCGGTGACGTTTCTCTCGAATTGTTGAGAGCTACGAGCTTATCCATTCTGGTGCAATCTATACTACATAAATATATTTTAAACTCTACCTGTAATAACTATCCAATCAATTTTCGTAATATGTCGGTATCTGATTGTTTAATATATTTTAATTCATGGCATTACCTTCAATGAAAACGAATTTTGATGATGCTGCACCCGTCAAGGTTTTATTGTTTTATAAGAAGTTTCTGGTGCTTGAGCAAAATAAAAAGTTTAGTTGGACTGGCACTTGTGCATCTGGGATGTGTTTAGAATGTTGGGCACGTTTACTTTTTCATACGTAGGTTGCATGTATTCCTTTCGATGTAAAGTAAACCTGAGATGCAGAGTGTATACCATTCTTTCACGGGTTTGGTATGCTGCATCAGATTCAACGTTTTTAAATTGCATTTTTTTTTTCTACGGCTCGGAGGAATTTGAAATCGTGAACTCGTACAAATACCTAGGAGTCACTTTCTTTTCAAACCTAGATTACTAAAAACATGCAAAGATTTCATAATTAAGCGAGTGTCGCAAGCAACCATATATTTGATATATTCTACAAATCCAGACTGCAAACGTTTGACAGCAGACTGAAGCTCTATAATGTTTTAGTAAAATCTGTTCTGTTATACGGGTCGAGCATATGGGCGAGCAATGAAAAGGTATCCGAGCAACTGGAAGTATTCCAAAAACAAATTCATGAAAGAATGTTCATGCTACCAAACAAAACACCAAACTGGTTCCTAAGACTAGAAACAAAACAACAAAATATAATGATGACAGTCTATAAAAATATGCTCAAAATTCACCTACAGAATTATAAATAAACCTGAGCAATCGCTCATCAGACAAACGTTTGAGGTGCTCAGAAGTGAGCATCTAAGGAAACCAGACAAACACAACTGGTATACAAATCTTGTCAACACTTTTAAAAAATGGCAATGTGAAGATCAGTTCCAGTTAGTTATTAACGGCAAATGCTCTAACAGCTCAATACTGAACCAAATAATAGGCAAAATTAAAGCCACTCAGCTAGAATACGATATAAGTCGAATGAAAACAAGCACTTCTATGTGCCACTATCAGCATGTGAAAACCCACATTAAATGTGAAGAATATCTAAACATGCGGTGTAGCTGGAATGAAGTTATTCTATTTACGCAGCTACGAGCAATGATGGGACAATATACCAATGGTACCAAGAGATGTGAGCTAAACAGCTTAAAAGCTTTCTACAATAAAAATGAAATCGACACTTGTGTAAGTTGCAACAAAGCAATAGAAAATGAATATCATATTATCTTCGAGTGTAAGGAATATAATCTTCTCAGACAAAGGTTCCTAGCTAAATACAAAAATGTAATCGAGGAAAAAGACTATGTTAACCTCTTCAAGGAAGCAGATATTGATAAATTAAAAAACATAAGTCTATTCATGAAATTTGTAACTAGACATAGAGACATAATATTAAATCAAAGCTCAATATGTTGATTGTGAGGGCCAATGGCCAAACAATTGAGAAATAAAGACTATATCTATCTACGTATTTAATTGCATTTGCGTTTATCCTTTTATACGTTTAGTTTTGCACTTGGGAATAGAAGAGTGTTGTATATTTAAAATCAGACTTGTCTTGGTTCAGTTCATATCAGTTGTGAATTATCAATTGGCCATTTCACATTGTGTTAGTTCAGATAATATGAGCATGGGAAAGCAAACGAACGGAGTGCATATTGGGACTCAATATCGAGCAGCCTCTGTTTCTGAGAATATGCCAGAAAAACGAGTTTCAGTTAGTAAAAAACTCCGCATTTCAAGAGGGCAGCAGAACTAGTTCGTATCACAGCACCGAACCATCTGAATTGCTGGCAAAACAATAACATTCAAGCATTTAAAGTTCCATTCATCCAACAATCACCCAGTAGGTGTAGTAGAACGGAGTAGAATGTTCAAACCTCACAAGCTACATGTACACGATTTTATGGTCTTGGAAGGATTTACAGAATTTTATAATAGCTCATGTTGGGAATAAGAGATGTCTTGGAGATTACGAAGATAGAAGAACTCAAACAGAATTTTAGTAGTAAAAAAATTCCGGGGGAAAGTCAGGCATTTCCAGAGAGTAAACAACAAGGATTTTTTACTCCTGTACCCATTTAAAGTGAAAAATTTTGTTTGCTTTCTTTTCCACACTGATATATAATCCTTTACACAGATGTGTCCATTATTTCGGGCTCATTTTCTTCAGCCGCAGGTGTTAGCAAATTCACCATTTGTTTTGTGTCCAAGCCAGACGTTTCGTCATCATCACTGTCATCTGGCTCACACGAAGTGGACACCAATAGTCCCTCCTCAAGATCAATGGCATCATGATAGCTTTCTCGTCTTTTCGTTAATGGGATTATTTCTTGCTTCTTCGTGGTGAAATTGGAGCACTTGTCACAAATAAGGAAACAGCTACAATTAAATACGATGCACATTATAACGACTAGAAAAACAATAATTATAACTGCTATTAATGCTAGGAACGCAAAAAATAAGGGAACCATTTCACTTTCCTCCATTTTTTTGGGTGTTTGGGTGATTAGCCGTTTTGGAATATCCATTTTGGCTGTAAGCGATTCTGGTGATTTATTTATTTTTTGTTAATTGATAAAATGTTCTTGGTTTTTTCTATTGCCTTGTTTTAGTTTTAAATGGCAGTACAATAAACGTGAAAACATATATAATATATGTCGTTACAGCTACATTACACTTTCACTGTGGAAGTTAGTAAGTTAGAAACTATTTTGTTCGGAGAGTTTTTAACAAACAATTTTTTTTATTGTACTGTGAGATTTTTCTTCTGAACGCTATACTCTACCACTCAACCATACATACAATATGTTCCTTGTCTGAAGACTAACATAAAACTGCTTTACAATGCGATTTCGTAGGATATGAAAACAGAAACTGTGACGTGTTTTAGATGAAAATGACAGCAGATATTACGCTAAGAAACTGAGCTATCTAATATATGGTGATCGTTAAACAGGAAATTTAATTTCAGGCAGGTAAAAAACAATGATGTTGAGTTTACCATGAGCAGAGCATGACTTCCGGTACTAAGTTGCCTTTTCTGGGTAAAGAATAAAACTACATAGCGTAGTCTTGAATCGGAGTTCGTTTCACATCGGTTCGACCAAAATAGCATGCTTTATTGACGTCACGGAGTTTCCAATATTGAGATCCTTCAAATTGAAACTAATTTTGTTTTTATGCCACTCAATTATGATGAAAGACTCCAGAGAACTGGTATGTATATTGTTCAATCAGGTTTCAGAATTTACGCTTAGAACACCGATAACAAACTTGCGTATAGGTCTACTTAACTGAATTAAATCCAATTGAATGTGAGATACAGAATGATAAAAAATGTTATGTATTATGTTACTGACGAGGAACCACCGAGGTTAGCTAAGGTCCTATTTGGATGAAATTTTAAGCAGACTGTGCTTTTATGATATAAATAACATGTGTGCAGTATGGGGTCACACTGGTCATAAATTTTATTTTGTGAATTTTTAAGTTTTCGTATAGTAATTAAAATGGAGAAAGCAAGGGTAAAACACTAAAGTCTGGTGTTTTTCTAAACACTTCTTTTACAAATTTACATTTGCATTTTTTTCCATTCAGTGCAATCCATGGGTTTGATACAATAAATGGGTCTTACGACGGTATTGTGGAAAAACTATTTCTCATTCCTACGATCTAGTTTGTGGAAAATTTTTCCGGCCGACTATTTTTGCCATTCTGCACCGGAGAAATACATTTTTTCAATATTTCGAACACAGTAAGCCTATATGGCACCAATTCTTGCCAAGAATTTCTTGGGTTGGCATGCCATGTTAGAACGTACGTTCGTTTCCATATATGCTGGTATCGTGACTATTACTCTAGTATTAAATTATTCGTAGGCTCAAAATGTAAAATTGTCATATGATTTATATAAGGTATATATGTTTTCACAAGCAAACCCAAGGATTGCATGACAAAATTTACAAATGCATAACTTGTAAAAAATGGTTGCTAAGAACACATCAGACTTCCGTGTTTTACCCACAGATATTACACTACATGTACTATCTATATAAGTCTATTGTTTTACCCTTGCTTTCTCCATGCTAATTACTATACGAAAACTTAAGAATTCACAAAATCAAAATTTATGGCTAATGCGACCCCATGCTACACACGTGTTATTTATATCATAAAAGCATAGTATGTGCAAAATTTCATCCAAATCGGAGCTTAGCTAACCTCGGTGGTTCCTCGTGAGTGATTTAACATTTTATTAAAATTGTACAGCAAGATGAAAAGAGTTAATAACAAAAGCTCCCTCATAAATGGAAGGTGTTGAAAATTTCCTTTAATGCTAGTTCTCTGTGTATCTATGTATATCATTTCAGACTTTCTCCATCCAACTTGTTGATGCTGTTGGAAGAGATATTGCTCTACTGTGTTTAGTACACCTTTTTGTGAATATATGACATATGTATATTATGTATGATTAAGAATCTCTTCAAGAATCCTGTCATTTTCTAACCCTTTTTTGTGAATGCTTCAGCTGAAATCATTATAACTTTCCGTGTTTTGTTTCCACACAGTCAGTCAGCGCCAGATCCGGCCACCAGCAGTCGGGTGGCGCTGACTGACAGTTAACGCTCTACGCGTTTCAACCTTGTTACGATTTTCCGCTTTTGAGCTTCTAGTGACTCTTTTATTAGTAATCAACGGCAAACATGAAGCAGTATCAATAAAAATAATTATCTTATGAGTAGTTATTGCATCATTTTCACTTAATTGCTTGGGAACCACAACAATTTTTTAATGAACTCGTCTACCAACCTAGTAAGAAAGTTAATATTTAATCGCAGTAAAACTACAAACTACATCATCGTAATTACCCAATTTTGTCTAGTTGTGCTAATGATAATTTGTCTATGAACATTTTCCCTTCTATCAGAAATCTCTGAAGCTAGAAAATGACGATAGCTCATAAATGAATTTATGGAAGAAGAAAGACCTCTAAACTTTCCACTCACAATTCTTTTCTTTTCTAGTTTTAATTAACAAAGTAGACGAGATACAACATTTAATTAATAGTAGATATACGGAGTTAATAATAGTATTTTGTTTGGTGGTACATAAGCTACAAAAAATCAAAGTAGGTGGTGTGCCAGGAGAAAGTTACAGACGAGATCCTCTATGTGCTAGCATAAACAATACTACACCAGACATTATATATACATATATGTGTAATTACGGTTTTCTATCTTATAAGTTTGGGTTTTTACAACTATTATATCTTCAAATTTTCACATTTATAAACATCGTCAACTATAGGTTTATCTATCTTATATGAAATCAATTAAATGAATAAAATTGGATAAGTTCAATTCAATTAGTATAGACAATTACCGTCATGCCTAAATCGTTAACAAAATCTAACCGGCATTTTAAATGAACTCGCTCTGGACTGCTATTTTCATTAAGACATGTTCATTACACACATCAAAAAGAACATCAATGATTACATTAACAAGCTCTTTGATCCTTTCTGTATATGACTATTAAAACAACTACAATACACACAAAAGAAAGTCCCTGCATTTCATCAAGAAACACTTTTATCATGACAACTGCTTTCTTTTTACAATACAAGATTAGAAATCTTCAGTAGGACTTTTACATAAAAAACGGATCAAAATAAAATCCATTTATCATTTCATGTAAAGCGGATACCCACTGTGCATTATGTTTTTTTCTAAAAACGGCCGAAGTTTATTTAGAAGGAAGTTAGCCTGAAATTGGCGGTTTTATAAAAGTCCGAAAACACTTTATATATCACTGGACTGGTTGAATCATCACCATGAATTATTAATTCAGCTTGCTTGAAGGAATGTCACCGATACTCACAGACTTCCTCATCATTCCAATGGAGCGGTTATTGGGTATATAGGGACAGCTTTTTCTGCGACTATGAACTCCCTTTTCCATAAGTAATTTCTCATTGGCTTCAAGAATGACTGAGATCAAACCCAGCTTGACTTTCCGAGCCTCAAACTGAACATTAAGGTTAACTGTATTTTCTCTGCAAATCTCCAACGGCTCGTATCGCCTTTGTCTTGGTCTAGTGTATCTACCCCACGTTTCTCGAACGTTGAATCCGAAAAAGATTTTGTCCAGAGATAACTTCTCAATTCCACGCAAATAAAAAACGGGGAAAGAAATTAAGTGGCAAAAATAGGCAATTAGAACTATGAGCAATGCAATATACTTTCCAGCCCACGGTCCATTTCCTTGGCGATCGAGGACTTTGTTCAAAAAATTTAATAACCCAACTATCCACAACAAAACACTGCCTACAAAAAAGTCGCAGATTACCCAAGTCCGATTTCTTTCTTGGTTTTGCTGTGAATGAATGTTTAAACTCCAATTGTAGAAATTTTGGAACCGCACTCTTATTTGAATTCTCCATAGAACTATTTGATAAAATTAAATGAAAATCAGTTAGTGACTTAATTAATGTTTCAAGCATGTTTTTGCCGACTGGAAAAAAAATCTTACCAACTGCTATGTAAATTATGGGGACAACGTAAAAAATAACAAGAATGAGTAATTCATAAGCTACTGTCACTCCAAGCGATCCAATTGGGGTCTGAAAAATAATAAATTGTGGAGACATGAACAAGTGAACAACATAATAAAGTTTATGGCATCAGTGCATGATATGCCCACTGATTCTATTACACACTGTATTTATTTGTTACCTGTTTACAGATTCCCAATCCCGTTTTGATGTTGATAATGTATTCCATAGAGAAAAAGGATAGACTGCTGAACAATATTGCCACAACATAAATCAATAAAATTGGTCGAGGTAGTATAGAAATATCCGTTGTTGTCACACTGATTTTTCGGCGCTCATGAAAAATCTTGGATTTGATGAGTCGAAAGGCTGGAGCAGCAAAAGCTGCAGGAGAAAAAAGAAGTATTCAAGTTTCCAGACTTTTCATGACTAATTACGCTAAATCCAGAATATACCTCGAAAACCAGCCGTCCATCGACAACGCGGTCCAGTTGGAATCACGTTAAATTTTTGTAACATATACTCAACACACAAACCTAGGGAAAGCAGCGCGACTCCGCACAGGTGTAGCACGTATACGCGGACATGCCTGTTATGGAATGCAAAAAATATTAAAAAGTAGTCCTGAGAATTACGTACTAACAAATATCAAATAGTTTGCACATGTACCGTTTCTCTCTTTTTATTGTGGTTTTACTTGCAATGTATAAAATCATACGGAAAATCAAGAAAACTGCAGTTAAACAAGCAGCAGTGAATGTTCTAACAAACGTGCCGTGCCCTCCACTCAAATCTGACGTATGTTGTGATCGTGTCAGATTTTGCACAAACTTGACAGGTAGACTAATTTCATTAAACTTAGCCGTCATTTTTACAAGTGAATGTTTGCGATGAGGAATTTTTTATTTATTTATGTAATTACTGCTGCTCCTCTCAGAATTCGTTTACACAACTTTATCTTAATATGTTGATTTTGAAAAATGTAAAAAATGGTATGGATATGCTAGTAAATTCGGTACTCTGGTCTTGTCTTGTTATTTCGTATTTAGGTGCTGACTTTTCTCGTTTTTATTGCTTATGATGAAAAACTAACTTCGTAGTTACTCTCGCAAGGCTGGTAACCCTGCTCAGGTAACTGTCCGGAACTGGCTCTCAAGGCTTCTAGTTTTCACCGAAGGTTATATCGACTTTGGCAGCTAGCATAAACTAAGCTTTACCGTTGTTTAATACAGAGATGCGAAAAGCCCCGACTGAGGATGCGACGCACTTTCTCTCATTCATTATCCTTGTAGAACTCTGATGGGTATGTCTGCAGTATAAAAATTCCAAGAACGGGAAACACAAAAGCGTTACGAAATTCAATAAACATCAAAGAATTGTATTAAATAACATCAATGGAGCATTTGATGCTGAAAGTTGTAAAGGAACTGAGCACTTGTTGTCAATTTAAGTAATCATGCTCATAACAACAAAGTTGACATCCTCGCAAAATGTTTTGTGACGAAAATTAGTATTAAAAAAATGAAAGGTTGCTGAGGATATGATAACATACTATTTATTATTTTTATTATTCAACAAATATGGAAATGACTGTAAAAACGTATTATTGGGTACGCACGTGTATCTATAAATTATATACAAAATACAAGTAATATACATATGTACAAGCTTGAATATATGAAAGTAGGTTAGCAGCATGACTGAACAACGTTTGTTTGACACAATAACAGAATCCAGTGACATTCCATGCCAGTGTAGTTCTGTACATCATTCGGGAATGTATATGTATTGTAAATGGTTGTACGTGGGAAGTTTTCCTAGATTTTTGTGAATACCGTATTGAGAAGTTGCAATTGAATAGAAACAAGTATATTCTTATTATTAATGGTACTCTGGAACATGAAAATAAGAAAACTCCATTATATCATAAGCCCATCGTTTTTCTCATACATTTAATCAAATATAAAGACTCTAACTTGTTCTGGGTTGAATGATGCTATTGAGTATCTATGCACTACATCGTTAAATTAAAATTTGTCAATTTAGGACCAGATAATCCGATTTTGTGTGCATCTTTTTACGTTTATTAGTATAATTCTTATTATAAACTTGCAAGTTAGAGTACGTTTTACAGCATTACACTCCTCAAGCATAGCGTTTGATTGTTGAGTAATTATTGGGTTTCTATCTAGAAATAGTATTTATCAGATACTCGGTATTTTATTCATTTGAATAACAAAGTAGTTGTTGAATATGGGACTCACCAACCTGACTATAATTCTAATATGTCATTAAATACATTCAATTTTGTGTGAATGAGAAATTATTTAATTACCGTGTTCTTGCTTGTGATACGAAGTCATAAAAACTACCTCCGTCACTACGCTTGGGTACCATTGAGTTGATCTGCATTGCTAGCAGTTTGAAACTTATATTTCAAAAACTATTTACAAAGCATGGATTCATTCTACTGCAACAGGAGCAAACTGACAATTTGATTAGCACAGAAATCAAGCATTACAAACGGAGTTAGTTCATCAACATAATTAACATTTCCGAGATATGATTTAAGAGGCCAAAATGATTTCATATATTTCTCAATCCACTTTTTTTGACGAGTTGTACCAGCTTTGAAAATAAGTTGCTCCTTGACATCATGAATTTTTTTTGATTCTGCAAACAACTGTCCCATCACTGTTGTATACATTACCAAAGCCAAAATGGCATCCTGCACGATCACAGTAAACAGGTGGGATTCGGCTGCGGATATTTCAAAACCTGGGGCGAGCAGAGGGTAAGAGCAAACTATGAGCCCAGCCTCCACAACAAAAATAGTGGAAACGACAAGTCTATCTTGTTGAATGAGATTGTAAAAGCGACTCAAAATCTGGAGCTGTCTGTAATAAGGTAAAAGTTGGTCAGATTTTTTTGGACGCGCAACCAAACTTTGGGTAATGTATTGGACATAGCGACGCAAGCAATATGCTTGAGTGAGTGAAAGCGGTGTCAGAAAAACGGCAAGGTAGCCGTTTCCGTTTATTGTAAAAATGAAATTAATGATGCAAATCAGGAGCAGCAACAAGAGAGATAAAATGGACCATCCGGAAGTGCCATCAAAATTATTTCCACATTCTGGGATCAGAAAATAACCGATCGTAGCTGAGTTACATGGTACTGTCCACCGCCAAAATGTGAGGAATAACGCGGTCAGAGGTGCGTATCCTACTCCGCAACAAAGTAATGCCAATTTTATCATTTTGACTTCACTCGCTTTGGAGACGTTGACTTGCAAAATATCTAGAAATAGAGATAGTAAAGGGATCATATTGTACTTTTATATTGAAATTTATCAAACTTACTTTCAGAGTGACGCTTTTCGAACGTGATAAACACACGAAAGAGTTCAGCAAAACCATCTCGTCGTTCCAGAACGGTCCACTTTGTGATGAGGTTCGTAAGATGACCAATTGCAGTTACCAAACTTTCCAATGAAATCAACAAAGGAACAGAAAAATACATGGATTCGTAATAAAATTGAAGCCATAATATGATTGTAAAAATGGTATACAATCCCGTCTTTACAAACTCTCGGTTCACTTCTTTCCAACTTTTTACAACGAGGTGTTGTTCTGAACCGAACTTCAGTGGAAAGCTGCCTTGAAGTTCCAGCCCTTTGAAATGGAGTTTGATAATATCTATCAAATTTTCTTTCAAAAGCATTTTGAGCTGATGAAGATTTTGGACGTGTTTAAAGAGGAAGAGGTAATATACGAATAAGGTCACCGTGACCTACACTTCACTCAAAAAAGTGTGAACTTATTTAAAATGTGATGCTAAAAGTTTTTACAAGGAGAGAATTTAGTTTGCCATGTAGTTGAACAAAACATATAAATTTTTAATGCAATTTTGATAACAAACATCTCTATAAACTATTTTTCTGCGTTGAATGCACAAGCACATCTCAAAAAGCATGTAGACAATATTCTCTTCTTGTTAATCTTATGCCTGTACTTTAGAGACAAACAATATTTTATAATCAGTCCCTTGTTTTCTTTTTTAATCCACAAAATTCCGACAATTCCTCTAACACATTTGTTTTGTCAAATAACTTGTTTCTCTTGCTCAGACTTTGCAAGTTAATTCCAATTGCGTTTCAAGTAATGCTTGCCTTTAATAGCTTTCACAGGTTTATCGAGGGAGAGTGGCAATTGATGTGGTAAAAAACATGAACGGCAAATTTTCAACCGTTTTAAATTTTTCAGATGAGGTGTTTGGAACAAGTGACGATTTGGCAAACACGGAATAAATAGGTATTCATTTTGCTTCAAAAAATCCAACGTGTTTTAAGACATGCCCTAATTTTACTATTCATGTTTTCAGATATGCGTTCGTCTTGTTAACAAAGTTTAGTGGATGAGTTATCAATACTTGTGACACCAAAAAAATAGGAACGAAAATGCGGTCAAAGTTAAAATAACTATTGCAAATGAACTGCGTTATCTCACGATACCCCAAAATAAGTAAAGCGTTCAACTGAATATTAAAAGAATTTGTTAGGCCGATTGCACTCCATGTATGGAAGCAAAAACAAGTCATATCGTGTCTTGGCAATGTAATGAATATATGGTTCGTGTTCCGTATTTTCACAACATTTAAAAATACCCGAGTGACAGCCAAGACGAAAGGAAATGTCATCATCTAAACTGCCAATAAAAAACGAATTGGCAATTATTTAAACGTTGATTCATAATGTAATGTTGTGATGAAGTTGATAAGTTTGGGAATCCTTTTGTTTGATGTGTTTAAAAAAAGTTTTGCATGAAAATTTAATATTTCAACGCCTTATTTCAACATTATTCCAGAAACTGTGAAACCAGTAGTGTGGTGCATTACTCGGTTATTAGCTTGACAGCTTTCATAAGGATGAGACAAAACCACGAAAAGCCATGTACTAGCTCTGCTTACTTACCTTTTGTTATGATAAAGAATGGAAGATTATAGTTTCGTACATTCTCCTGGTGGCTCATTGCTGTTAAGTCGAACCAGGGATTGGTTAAGTCTATATTTTGATATTTGGGTGTTCTCTGCTCTTTCACAGCAGCGTGGACTGTTTCAGCGTTAATTCAAGGTGATGTTATTTTACTGATGGAAATTTGGTTCAAAATGACAGTTAATGCCCAAGGAAGTGACTGTACCTGAACTTACAATAGAACTTATCGCAATGTAAGCAACTTATGGAATTGTTCTAGAACAATTTTAGATTTAGAATTTTAGAAAACGTTAGATAACGTTTAAATGAAAGCAACAACAACAAATTCTTGTGTAGTGATGTCGTGCACGTTAAGAGTTTCTCATCCAGCTGATTTTTTGTAGGAAATTGGAATGAAACTTCATAAAATTACGATTTTCATTACTTTTCATATTTTATTACGCATATGTAAGAAATCTTTGGTGAAAGTGCATCATTAGGAAATGATTATTAAATTATTATGTGCCAATATTGGAATGATGGTTTTATCTCTTTTTCAACAAAGCAATAGCACTCGTTCCCAATGACAAACTGGTGACTGAATATTTCCGAACGTTTTTTCGAGGAAAATTGATCCAAATGATACTAACGCATGATTAATGTTACTATTTTTCCATGGGTCATGCCATTACATTGAAAATCAAGTTGCCTTTCTTTCATTCTCATGCCATGCTCATTAAAAGAATCAGCAGGCAATTAATAAATATCTGAAATGTAAACTTGAACTTAAATCTTTTTTAATAATCAAGAAAATGGGTTTACCTACGGATAGGACCTTATTTCGGAGTGATAATCTAATGCTACATTCTTAACTAGGTAATAATTAAGAGGGCAAACGTGAATTGTGGCAACCTATAGTATTGTCTCCGATTTTTGCAATAAATTTTGTTTATGCAACCCATATTTTATGAATCTAATTGGATTTGATGAATATATTTTTGCTATTTGACTGAAATCCATTGCAGTAGAAATTAAAAAATATAATTATTGCATTACAATCAAGGTTTTTCGTAACATTTCTTCAGTGTCTAGACATTTCAGAAAATAACAACTATCTGTCGTGGAGATTTATATGTGTAAGTTTGCCCGTGTGAAATGGCTGGATAATAAATTCAATCACTTGTTTAAGTTGGTCATTGTGTTACGAAACTTTTTTCCACATACATCCCAATTCTGACCCTACAGTTTCCGTTCATTCATTCTCACTCTTCACTCATCATATGGCATCACTCAATCTAAGTCAAGTAATTATTCGCATGGAAAATAGATGCGGGAATGGTAGTTGCATGGAATGAGAATAATGACAATACAATCTCATAATAAAAAAAGAACGCCAAGCAAGAAGCACATCCACTGAAATCATGATCAACATCATCGCAAAATCGTGTTATTGAAGCCAATTCACTTCAATTCAACCGAAGCAAAGTTGAACATTTCATGAATCTCGGTAAAAAGGACACCTTTTTAAAACCACATTTTATTTTTAATGAAGAACACGCATATAAAATAAAAACAATTAAAGAAAGTTCACCACTTTTTAATACATCTTTGCTCACTGAAAAGCAATGGAGCATTTAATACTCGATAAAGAAACAAAAAATAAGCAAAAACAATGAAATAGTAATAACATGAATCTTCATTTAATTGTCAGAGGTGCGTTGTGAAATATTCGTTTCTCCATCCAAATACTTCACGTTTCTCCCAATATCCCAGGTTGGAAGTGGCAGCGATTGGGAAGCATACATGTGATATGCAGTTAACCAGAGGAAAACATTTTCTCGACTCGGGATTTGTTCACTTGTCCCATGCATCGCTATGATAATTGGTTGCAAATAAATATAAAGATGGTTATTTACACTTGCTTGCTCTACTTCGGTTTTCATTAAAAAATCATAGGTAATACCAGTATGCTTCTTGATATTTTCAAATATTTTTAAAAATCTCAGTTTAATATCTCCACTCAAGTCTTCCCAGGGTCTGTGAATCTGACACTCGGTTGCATTTGGAATATGGAATGTTTTATTCTCACTTTTCACATATATTTGTTGTGGATGAACGACTTGTGTTGATTCTCCACCTTGAGAATCTGTAAAAAACATACAATCTTGGCTTTCACAACTTTCATAAGCTAAACTTTCTCCTTGCAACATTCAGTTGTTTTGGCGTTCTTTATAAAAATAAATCATATACTCACCATTGGAAAACTTGTCAACTGATTCCACTGTCATCATTTCTCTCTCCCTTTCCGTATCTTGAATTATTGCTCTTTTATCCGCAATCTATCAAATATAATAAAAATGACACTTATAACGCCTTATAATCAAGAATATATCAGTTCTGTTAATCGCTGAATACAATCTTACTTTGGTTGCTACTACTTTACGACGATACAAAGTTAACGCACACTTTGGGCAGTTACATTCTTTCCATGGACAATATCGTTTGTGACTCCTGCTCGGAACCCATTCCCCGTGGTTTTTGCAGAGAGCACAATTAGGAGGGCTGTGTCTCTGAGGAAGTTAGTATAATAAGGTTAAGAAGAATATAATGTAATTTTTTAGGAAATTATAATTCGAATGTTCTTACTCTTCGAGGTTTTCGAGGTTTTGATTCCGCGTTTGTTGAATAAGAAGATTGTTTTGTTATTTTTTCTTGCTGCATAATAAAAAACGCTTAATTTTATACAGAAACAAGTATTTTAGTAGTGAGGATTATTGTTTTTGAGTTCCCTTCCCTGATTAAACCTTCCATTAGAAAACACCTCTCTTTATATATTCCACGAAAAAATAGATTATGATACTGCTTCTCGTTCTTCTAGTCTGTTCTTGAAACACAAGCTGAGTTGAGAACGAGCCAATATGTAAAGCAGACGGTATTGTAGAATTTTTCACATAAATATCCCTACTGCTTGAATCTATGATTTGAATTTAATACTAGCCAGTGCTTTTGCAATCACTTCCACTAGTCGATAATAAGGCACAATAAGAGAAAAATACATGGTTTTATTCCACTCCAAACCATCTATGTTTGGATCCACATGGCAATAAAATTCAACGATTCGATTCAACTAACCTATAAAGCTTCACATTCTCCAGGTGAGCATGAAAAAACCATATCCAGTGATATTAATCTTTATATTTGTTGCTCTCATGCCTTATATCTGTAGTTTTTATTTTGCTTAATCAGGTTGAAGTTGACCATGTCTTTATTTACTGGGAAACATATACGGTCATTGTGATATTTTCCAATAAATGGGAGCGTTAAAATATATTTTCCCATGATATAATACTCAATATTTCAGCTATCAAGATGTTTTCTCGACGTAGCCAACCTTGAAAGAAGTTTTGGTATGGAAAGTTACTTGCATCTACAGTAATTTAAGTGATGCACAATTTTCGAGTTAAGTTTGTATCAGTTGGCCCTGAAGAAATAATACTTCTAACTATTTGTAGCATACCTGTAAATATTATGGTCCATTTCACTTAAATCAAGGACTTAAACATGCTCATTTATCTATCTCTCAGAGGTCTTGATAAATGAACCGAAAAACAGTATTCTTTTTATCATTAATTTTAGAGCTGCACTCGTTAACAAGGTAAAAAAAAGTCTAAGTTTAAATGTGAAAAACTATATCTATCAATTTCACATTGTTCAGTTTGTCTAACATTCTGTTCAGTTCAAAATGTGTGATCGATAAGTAAAGGGTAAGGTGAAATAATGAACAGTATTTCATTTCCTTGAGTAGAAGGTCCTTATGTATTAAATTATCGTGATAAACATATACTGAAAAAATATTTAGTTGGGACTATAAACATGATGCGTAGGACCATGGACGAAAATAGTCAAAGTCGACCTTAGCTCTTAGAAAAGAGGAATGTATTTGATAACTTAAAAACTCGTTGAGGTTCAGTGTTGTATAAAAATATAATAAGGAACTGACACAGTTCGGCTATTCTCTAATAAGATTTTAAATAAATTCAGTTATGAATTAGATTCAGACCCAGTGTAGCTTCCCCCAGCTCAATAAAGCAGTGCATTAAGCACTAATTCTCAACAATTTAAACGTTCATGATATTTCCACATAAATTGTGACTTCCACAACCAAAGTGAATTGCGCATTGGAACTGTGTTATTCCAATCACACGAGTCAAGCTGATAATGCTGAAATATTCGACTTTGATTTATCGTTATCATTGAAACAATCATTTTGTTTCATCTGGGTTTTATGCCAGAACCTTTGGTATTGCTACGATAAGAATTTCACATGTTGTTGGTTTGAAACCGGTTATATGAACCGAAAGAAGTTACGTTTCTCAAGCAGTAGCTTTCAAAGGTAAACTTAGCAGCCTCGTAGTAAGATTTTGATATAACTGACATCATCAACTGCAAATCTTTTCAACATAACTTTTTCAACTTAATTATAATTCTAACGCAATGCTAAAAATATGTCTCTCAATTTTCGTAGAAATATTACACTATAAAGAGAATAGAGAACTCAGCAGTGCCGTGAATATAAAATGAAGAAAAAAATCAGAAAAAAAACGAAATACTGTATACGAATTGCTATTATCCCATCATTGATAAAACATTGAATATTCGTATTAAAGACTAACTTGAGTCTGGTTGTAGTTCATCCTTGCAGTTGCTTCTTCCCTGCTAGAAATCTTAGAGAATAGTATTTCTGGTGCCTAAATTTCCAACTGGATGACAATAGTTCAAACCAACGTAAGAAAGTGATGACACGAGCTTACTTGTTTTTAAGCATACAATCAGGTAAAAACTATTATTATTAATTACCACCACATGGCAATTAAACAAGCTTTTATCTTCAAGCAAATAAAATATGAGGGTAAAAGCTGAGGAAAACATTCAGTTTTCTTACACCGGCATTTTGGTATCTTGGTCGTAACTTTTATTGTGTTGTTTTGTTGAGTTGTTTGGCAGTATAAACCATAAAAAAGTTATTACGAACGTGACAGACATGGTGTAGTTTATCAACAAGGCAATTTTTATGTATCAGCCAAGAATGATTGCGGAGTAATTTTTAGGGTTTTTTATCTTACTCACTACAAAACAAAACCGCACGTTCTAAAACCAAAGTTCAGTACTTCGTGTACTTTTTTATTCAAGTTGGCCAAGGTTCATCCTTTCAAGGAAATTGGTCTAATGCAATCACTTCTATGGGGATTGAGATTCATGATAAACTGGATTTCCCTTCCTTTCTACGGTGGAGATATAAACAAACAAATTAATGAACATTTGAACTTCCTTTCATACGCATAATAAGCAAGCCATAAGTGCCAAGGAGATTTTGAAATGAATGATACTAGTTTTTAAAGTTACTGTAAAATATTGCTGAAAAACATTATTATAATAAATTTGTTATTAAGTTATTCGTAGTCCAAAGTTTCCCTTTTTAATACACTTTTATCACAATTAAAGAAACGAACTAATGGTTTCTTGTAAACTTGAAAAAATGTGCTCTAAAATCTTGTCCACCGACCTGTAATTTGGTCAACAGAAACACCTCATTCAGCTGCAACGAACGTTGCCTGATTGTTGAACACAATGGAACTTACAAATGACGTTTTAGTTTCATACCCGATAGTCCAAACGTAAGCTGTCTACAAATTGTCAGTGTCAAATACATGTAAATCCACTTTTCTTGAGCTTGAAAACATATCTATATTCACACGCTCGAATCGATGCTGTCTTCACAACGAAGGAGAATTTACAACATATATCCTGTCGATCAACAACCTTTTAATTAGAAAGAGATGCTGTAAAGACCAGGTTAACTTGCTGGTTTACAATAACGTGAGAAAGCGACAACACGAGCTTACTCTTTTGTAGCTACAAAATCAAGAAAACCCGTAAATGCAAGCTTACAACTTGATCAATATAGAATAAATAAGTGTAAGTGATGAGAGAAAAACGCTGAGTTAAAAGAATACTTATTTTTCTGGCGTTTTAGTCGTTGTTGTAAGTTATTTTTGTCTATAATTACCTAAAGATCATTGATATTACCTACGTGGATGATGTCATTCAACAAGTCATATAAATAGGCAATATGTATGTATCATCAGGCAAGTATTAGTGCAGATTTTTTGGTTTTTACTATACGCCTACAAAATCATTTCGGCTACTGTGAATTGAATGGCTTTATTGCATATGAAAAATGGTAAAGTTTGCAGAAAGTTGTCAACAAATCTTGAAACCTTCCACTTACAAAATTGGATGCAAGTATATGACAAAACGAATTCATCCCGCTGTAAACCTCGATGTGAATTTTTGAGTGAAATTGGGGAAAAGATATATTTTAATCGATTTATGGCCCATGATAAATTACATGTTTGTTTCTCAAGATCCCAATGCTTCATTTGGAAAGTACTCTTTCGACAGCATCGTCACTCAGTAGCCAGCGAGTTATCCTTGCAGTAAGTCAATGAAACATAGTTGGAGTTGTTTTATGGCAATCTAAATGAGAGCTAATAATAATCTAGGCAAGTGCATTGCAACACGTATCAGCTATATCATCCAAACGAAGGATCTTTTGATTCCCACACCATGCTCATTTAGAGATTCAGCATCAATACATACAACTTGAAGCTTTTACTATTTACCTATGCAATTAAATTTGCTTTGTTTTGCATACATGCGACTCAATATTGAAGTTTTTAATTGGGCTGCAATTGAAAATAGTAAATCAACGTAATACAAAACCCCATGCTGGTTGTCTTATCGATTCAACGACATGTTGTTGTGATAAGGTGCACTTGGAGTCTTGACATTTGAATCTGGCTAGACTAAATCAGATATAATTATAAAAAATTGCATGAGAATGGAAGCAGTTTCCCGGTAAGTTGAATGAACGATAAAATAACCAGCATGGGTTTTGTATTACGTTGATTTACTATTTTTTCAATTGCCAGCCAATTAAAAACTTCCAATATTTTGAGCTCGCATGTATGTAAAAACAAAGCAAATTTATGCTTGCAGAGGTAAATATATAAGCTTCAATTTTGTATGTATGGATCTGAACTCCTTAAGAGCATTGGTGTGGGA
>LJIJ01002162.1:0-30402 GCA_001718145.1 Orchesella cincta
CTTGTTTCCAAATTGTCTTTAGAAAATACGAGTTAATCCCATCCAGTGGAGAAAACGTGATTTGCTGGTTAGTTTTTCAAGCAGGGAATGATAATGAAACAAAGCAATTGAAAAGTAAATCAGTAGTGATTTATAACTAAAATGCCAGAACCCACACCAAAACTGAAAGGAAATGGCTCAAGAAGAAAGCCCCTTTCCAGGAAATTAATGAAAGGTTTGGGGCCCACATTAGTTCCCTAAATAATAAGCCAAATTAAAGTTTCCAGGGGTGACAATGTGAAGGCGAACCAACGTAATTTCCTTTGTAGGAAAATTACCGCCCATCTGGATAACCACATCGGCAGCGTCCAGAAATAACGGTCCACCAACAACACCAAAATCCAAGGTTCCATTTTGAAGGGCGGCGCCCCAGGTTTTTGAAACCTCCCACCCACTGGGCCTTGGAAAAATTGAGTAAGAGTGATAAATTGTATTTGTAGCTTAAGGGTACTCCACGCAAATTTCCAAGAATTCCTTCGGGTAATTTAACACACCCCTGGCTGAAGGTTTGGAAATGGAGGCTGGATGAGATACGCCCCCAAAAGTTTGGCAAATGCTGACTCTGAAAAGTTTTTCCCCCGTGAAAAGTTTGAAATAGCAAAAAATCAGGGAAATGAATTTTTGAAAACTGGGTTGAGGAAAGTAATTGCACAAGGGAAACCCTGCCCAGTTGTTGCCACTGTTGGGGCAAGGCCATTTGTTTGCAATAAAAGCATGTTGTTCTGGAGTTGCCCCCCGTTTCCCTTTTCCTAATAATTTAACCTTGTGCCCCTATAAATGCCCCATGGGCAGAATGGTTTACTGGTTAAATATTTTGTTTTTTTCAGTCAGAGAAGTGTTCAGGTATGAAAAAATATGAGTAAATCTTCATGCTGGCTTAATATTCCATTTCAAGTTTTTTGCCAAAAAAACTAATAAAAAAAACAAGTTAGATTTATAATTATACTTTTGTTGTTTGCTTTTTGTTCTTTTTGGAAAATCAATTAAGGCCCACTGGTTGGGGCCAATTTTATTCCGTGATGTTTGTGTAAGATTCCCCAAAAATGCTGCCGATTATAAAAACCGCTTTAAATATTTTCAGGGGGTGTATTCTTAATCCAGCTGTTAATTTTGGGGTCCTGCTGAAATGATCCCTAACTTTGAGGAAATAAACTTTGGTTTTTTCGTTTCTCTTGTCCCATTTATTTTCACTGGGTTTCTTCACAAATTTAATAAAGATAAGGTGCAATGGGTAAAGGTAATGTGCTGGCCAAGTTTCTTATTCAACAATTCGACGCTTAACACTTCGGTAAATAGAAAAAGCCAGAATTGAAAATAGTAAAACTTCTAGAAAAGGTCCAAAACTTTGGTATTATTTCCGTCCAATTTTACCAAAAGTGTTTTTTAAACTGACCTTTTTGAATTTTGCCTTCCCCCTCCAGATTTGGGACTGATTTCGAAGCCGGGTTTCCCAAATGCTTGTAGGATATATTTCGTGAACCTAAAACCTCAATTTTCAACATCTTTTATAACGGAAAACCAACCCTGCCACGGTGCTTCCCCCATTTTGATATTCTGTAGCTCCATTTCCATTTGGTTTGTTGAAAACAGATTTATTTAATCAATGCCCCTTAACTTGTTCTTAAGCAAATCCGGTTTGAAGCGAGAAGGTATTTTTAAAATGGCTTTGGCAGGTCAATTTAATCTATAAATCAATACTTTCTAACGGATTTTCCTTTGGGCCATAAACCATATAAAACCATTTTAGTCGTTTTGATTTCTTTCCATGAACCCTTTAGTGGGTCTAATTAATGAAAATGAAAATGGGGGGATAAAAATCCTGTTGTGGTTTTTTCTTTGGAGGTTATAATAATTTCAAAGAATGCAGGTTTTAATTTGGCGATAAGCCCACTTATATCCCAATTTAAGTACGTCTGAAAAAATTTGGGGTCCAAGAATGTTAAATGAAACAACTATTTTTCAAAGTTTCTAAGCCCCTTCCGAAAAAAAACGGGGTTTGGTCACGGGCATACGATCATTACCTTAAAAGAAAGATCGAGTTTGGTAGCGTCGTTGAAACGAAATGCAAATTTCTTTCTTCGATTCCGGTTTACGCTTTTTAACGGATGTAGGAGAATTTAAAATTAATTTTTTTTATCATTTATCACATTAAAATTAATTAATGGAAGTTAGATGTTACTTCTTTAACACATTTTGCGTTGATATATCATTTTTGCGAAGGTATGGAGAAATGTGGTATGGTGTCAATCTAAACCGTGTAACCTTGGCGACAGTCCCTTTTAAAAGATTTGTTCCGTTAGCTAATAATATTTCACTACCGATACGTTTAAATTGGAAATACCTTCACTAACACTACTCACAAAATTCCCTCATGGAAATTTCTGTGATAAATGTTTTGGGATCCATAAGAAATGAAGTTTTTAAGTAGGCCATTTCCATCCGCTAAAGCCCCCGCTGAAGATATTTTGCAAATCAACGGTGAAAAAACTTGTTGTGGAAGAGGTTGTTTTGGTGAAAAACCAATATTCCCAAAGCCCGTTTGGTTCCGACGGCCTGGTGGCTTAGTTTGAAAAAATAGTTTTTGGAAACCCTCAACGAAAAGAAGCCTTTTATGTGGACAAATAAATTTATTATGTCCTCTTAAAATTTATATTATGGGTTTTGTTCGCCTTTTTTACAAAAAATTTGAAAGCAAATTTTGAGAACCCTCCAAAAGTAGTTTCGCAAGAACAGATATTTTAAAGATTGTTTAAATGCACATTAGGTAAGTCCTAAGTGAACTTTCTGTGTTTTTTTTAAAAAAAACATAATCCACCGACTTTAAGGGTTGATATTTTTTCCTTGGAAAAAAGCTCCCAGTTTTGGGTCAGTTTAGAAACTTCGCCTTTTAAATAATTTAAAGATACGTTCCCATGCCACGAGCGTCCCATCCCATTATAATAAAATTCTTGACGCGAAGATTTGAACAAGTTGTGGGTATAGTGGCAATTACCCGTTTAGGCCCTTTTTAATAAATTTTTGTATCCCGGCTTTTTTTTTTTTGAAAAGATAGACCCCATCCTATCGGGTTGACAATTTGGATGACGTTTGGTTAAACGCATACCATGATATATGAAAAGTTTTTTGGAAGTTACAAAAAAATAAAAACAACTTAAATAATACCACAATGGGCCTTATTGGAAAAGCGGCGCATCTTCTTGTAATGTGGAAATTTCAACAAGGTGTGAAGCCAAGCAATTTGGGAAACTCCAGTTGAGAAATTTGTAATCCGGGAGTTCAGAACAATTTTTTCCAATACATACGCAGTCCGTCGGGGGAACAATCCCAAAAAACCCAAAAAAATCAGGCATAAGTTGGGCGAACAAAGGGGCCGTTTAAAATTTTCACAAAGAATTTTCACTCCATTACATCGTCTGCGGAAAGTGTAAAAGAATTTTTTTTATATTGGAGTACGGGGGGGGGGGGTTTATATTACAGACCGTTGGTAATTGGCAATTCTCTGAATGTGGTTCCCGGGTGGTTTTTCTACTCCAGCACCCCTACCCAAACCCGACTTTTTAAATCAAAAGTTTCTTGATTGGTAATAAAGATTCCAAAAGTTGGGACGAGCGGGAAATTGAATTTGTTTTACTTAGAACAATGGATCATGGCCTATAATTCACGAACAAATTAAATAAGAATATCCGAATGTTTTCGAACATACCCATGGACTACTTTCCGTGCTCCATTTTCCCCATAAAAAGCATAGAATTCAACTTATTGATAAGACCTGCTGTTGCCCGTCAAAACAGATTTTCATTTTTTTGTCAATAGGAAAATTATCCAAACAAGTGATATATGTCCCAAGACTATAATGGAGAAAATATTTCCCTTTGGCCCTCCACTTTGCTCGCCATGCTGTTGAAAACATTTTTAAATTTTCCAGAAATGTCAGGTTAATACTGCCCTAATAGTTTGAAAATGGGACAAAATTTTAGAAAAAATATACACGTTTCCGGCCTGGAAGTTATAAGTGGTTGATTAAAGTAAAAATCAACAACAAACAAGTTGTGGGTAATAGCTTAAAAGGGGCCTTTTAATTTAAAGGATGACTAAGGGGGGGTTGCCCTCAAACTGTTTTGGCTTCCGATTTTGGGCTGGAAAAATTTGGTAGGAATAGTTTCCATTTTGGGAATGCATAGATTTACGAATCTGCCAATCCCATTTAGAGAAATTTTTACCGATGCGTGGAGCCCACACAGAAGGGGGAAAACAGCGGAAAAACCTTTTGTTAACATGGGGGAAATGCCGGTGTTATTCAAACTGCAGAAATTCGTTAAAATATTTCCTCTAATGATTGGCAGAATTGTAAAATCTACGCAATCAAAATGAACTATCCTAACAAATGTTTCAGCCAAAATTCGGAGCAAAAAGTTTTGAGGCACCCCTTAAGTCATCTTTAAGTTAAAGCCCCCTTTTACCTTTCATGACCACAAAAAATGTAATCCAAGAAAATGTTATCGGTACTTAATTTACAGAGTTTATTGTTAAAACGGTTTTCTAAAGGGATATACACAATAAGCTTTATAATATAATTTGGCAAAGCCCTATTTAAATACAAATTTGTTTGGTTTTTAAATTTTTATTCTAAATTTCACTTATTTATTTCAACAAAAATACCTGGGGGAATTAAGCTGCTAGTTTTGCTAATTTGTTAACCAGTTTGTAATATTCCATTGGGTGAGAAATCCTTCCCTTCTCAAAGCGCAGAAAGAAAAAACTTCCCTCCTAGTCCCGGACCCCTAACCTTTTCCCTCTGTCAAAGGTTTTTTAATTTTAAATTTACCTGGGGGGCTTCCCCGCCACCCAAGACCCTTCTGATTAGGGTTTTTTTACCTTGAAAAATATTCCTTACATATATTTTCCAAAATTACCTGGCAAGGTAACCTTTCTTTCCTGTTTTCCTGATTCATTAACGTTCAATGGGTAACTATTAACTATATTATTTGAATTAAAAACACACAGTCTCCCTAAAGATCTCGAATGAAGAGATTTTTTCTTCTAATTTTGCACACCTTTCAAATTTTAATTATCAACGTTTCTCGTCACATTTACCTTTTAATAAAGAATTAGAATTACATTTATCCAGAAATTTCCCAACAGTATTAAAAAAGTGGAAAGGTTTTTGAATCTTTTTTTCTTAGCATATATTCATTAAAATGTTTTTAGTATTTAAAGTGCTACATGTTGTATCTCCATGTCCATAACAATAGTCCCAGAAAACGCTAAGGGGAATAAATTAATTATTACGGGCCTTTAACTGAACCGGCTCCAATTTGGCTTTATTAAGCGTTCACACGTTAAGCCTTGTGACCAACAATTTCATTCAAAAAGCTAACGTTTAGTTTGGGGGAATGTTTTATAATAATGTGCACTGGGCAAGTTCCCCAAATCCTAACTTCCAAAAAGTTAAATTCAAATAACATACGAAATAATATTCAAATTTATTCACATTCAGCGCTTTCCTTCCATACCTCGCCTGTACAACCGTGCCCGCGCGGGAAACTCAATTTACCCGGCTCCGGTAGTAATTCCGAAAAGGTCCAGTTTTTACAGAAAAACAGAGTTCACACCCACCGTTTTTTTTTTTCAGCGTCCCTTTTTTACATAGGAAGGTGACCTAATGGGCTTACCCCGTATCTCTCCCCGGGCACGGAAAAAGGGATAGGTTAACTTTGTTAGTGGAGGTTTTCTCCCTCTTACTTTATCCAATTTTCCTGCAAAAAAATAACAAAAATGAATAAAGAAATTTACTTAATTTCAGTTTTAAAATATTTAATATAAGATCTATACAGCTTTTACGGCTAATAAAACGTTGAAACGGATGATGCCCTAATATGACCATCAAGCCAGCAAAAAGTGGTCAAAAACTGCGAGAGACCATCAGCCAAAAAGTCAAATGGCACTTTTCACTTATCTCTCCTCCTAATTATCTTGATGATTAGAACATTTCCAAATGAGACCAAGCAAACATATAATCACAATCACTACCCACATTATTCTGCAGGCAAGGTTGACCTACTAAACTATGATCATCGAGAAACTCCTCCCAAAAAACAGGTGCTTCTATAGCGGACACTTATGTGCAAATATTCGGATTTTCCACAGAAAACACTCTCGCCGTTTTCCAAGGAATGTTAATTAAAAGACACATGTAAACATGAAAGTTACTTCAGGGAATTCATTGTAAATGGATTTTCTTCAGGGAAATTATTTCACAGTCAATTTATGCGAAAATCCCTCAATAAAGAAAACTGTAAATCTAAACTTGCATTTGGGGCTAGCAAAAGTTTTCGTAGTATTCATTTGCCAAAAACTGAGGTTCAGTCACTGTCATGCGAAATATATTTCTGCCTAGTTCAGTATAGCCCATATCAGCAAAAAATACGCATAGCAAAAAACCACATATTCCATTTTTGTCCTTGTTTGATTATTGACGCATGAAAAAGACTCGTTTAATAAGCAGGGACGAATAGCCTATTTGCGTAAGCTTCATATCATTAGCTGACCTATGGTCCGCTTAATTTATGCTGTGACTGATTAGAAAATTCACCACAATAAGTATGGTTAATTGCAAAAAATCCGCAAATATTCACACTCGTTATTTCCCGAAGGAATTTTTATTTATTTATTCCTCATTTGAAACAGGATAATTGAATACGTCAGAATAACGCTGAGAACCTCAAAAATTGCAAGCAAAATAGAAACTATTAAAAGATAGCTTATGAGGTATACAAAATATTACACAAACATAAAACTCGATCCTTACTGAGCTTAAAAATCCATAAGTAACTGAGAAGAAACGGCAAGTTAACGCCAATGGTTGGCTATTAAGTCCATTTTTGATTGCCATCAATTTCATGTTTCCGTCAAGACGATGGACGCAATGAACCATGTCTTTCCATTGAATTTGGGCCAGTCCTACAGGGTTATTTGTGGGCAATATTGCGTGGTGGTGACATTAAAAAAGCATTGCTCATGCCATTCCAGAAAGCTTTCATGCATCTGAAATATTCATTTCAATTAGCTCAAATTAACATGAATATTTATATAACACAGATGTCAACCTTACTTTGGAATGAAATTCAGCAGCTACCGCCCAAATCGCAGTGTTAAGAAGTAAGTAAGTAGAGCGTAACCGACTCCCAAGATTCTTCTGAAAGATAGCCCATTATCATATCTGGAATTTCGCAGTAGTATGCCGTAACTACCACGTAAAATGCAAGAAGCTGCCCTCCAATTACTTTGTTGATGACTGAAAGCTTCATTTTTAATTCTTGGTATATATTTAACCCCTGAAAATTAGATTTAGCGAAAACCTTTAGCTATTAAACTAAAAAAAATTAGATATGCATGATTAATGTAAATTCGGATTACCTTAAAAGCATCCTTTCCGCAGCGTGTCAGCTCTTCGTAATAATTATCTGCCATTGCATAAAGAGTGCAGCTCATCACAAAAAGGAAGGAATGATTGACGATATAAACCATGCCGGAATGCAAAACAATGATAGTGAAGAAATATTCCAATGGTTTTGAGAAAAGAAAGTAGCTATAGGCTTCCCCGTATACTTCGACGAATGGTGAACGGGGGTAATTCACAAATGAAAGATATAGTAACACAGCATATAAACCAAAGGTAGCAACCGTAACCAACCTTAGCTAAAAAAATACCAATTTAAAAATAAATAAATAATGAATATGACAACATATAGTCAATTTTTCATTGAAGTCTTAGATTACCCCGTTGTAAATTAATGTGACTCTTTTACACGGATTATAGTTAGATTTGTAATGTTTCGCACACTCCTCCTGCCGAACCAAACCATCTTGAAATAGAAGACGGAAAATGCAAAGGAACCCACATTGTTCACAAAGTTAAAGGCATTGCTGATGAACGATGAGTTGATTACACTGCAACGATTATAGTAAACCTTAAGCAATAACATGCGCGACCACAAAATATTGATGTGCAAACAAGCACAAATGATCTGAAAGGAAACATGCTACAAGTTATTATGCAATTTAAAATTACTAATTCTAGAAAAAAATGCAGCCAAAAGTTTACACTGTGAAGTTTGTACGAGATGAGGTTATACTCTCTAGACTTTTGATACCACTTGAACTCGAAAGGTGTCATAAACATGTAGAAACAAGTGTTAAAGTACAGTTTTGAATATGAAAAAGCTCAGCTTCAAACCTTTCTTCCATTTCAGAAATTCAGAGAGTTGGTGTGCGTCGTTACATATGAAAATTACATTTTGTAATGTTGTTGCCACGCTATGACTGAACACTTAAGTTACTGTGACACGTGTTTTTATGCTTCTCTTTTTATGCAACATATGTTCAAGCAAAAAGTCCATTAAATGTATAATTGAAAGATTAAATTAATTAAATAGAAATGGAAATAAAATGCTACAAAAAATTGCCAAATAATGCCAAACACGGGATGAACATATCAATTAATTAATACAATGATTGGTTTTTTAATGAGTTGAAAGCAGCATCAACGGTAATTTTAAATGTCATTCATTATTACATTAACCTCAACAAACATGTTATATAACCCCAATTTTTATTCAAATTCTCGCTTCTCAAACGAATATAATATTGGAATCCTTTGTCTGATTTTTTGTTCTGGATGCCTCACTTGTCTGCAAGAAGGAAAACGATTGTGAGAAAAAAGTCTCGCTTCAGTGCGAAAATTGACGCTCGAAAGTAATTTAAATTGACAGAGGAGTTGATACAGTGACGAAGGATCATACCACAACCAAAAACATTTCACCTATATGCAATTCCCTTGAAATGCATGAAAACGTCATATACAATTGGTCCAAAGTTAAACAAAAAAGAACGATGACCACAAGAAGGAACATAGTAACCGCTTGAATTTGCTTCTTCTGATTTAGTTGAGTTCTTTCCTCCTTTTGTTTAGCTTACGAACATTATCCAATAAGACATGAATTTGAAAAGCATGAGTAGAGGAAGTGGAGCCCAGTAGTCAATTTGATTATGAAATCCTTTGAAGAGTCCGGTAAAAGAATTCATGAAGGTTTGTTGGGATCAGCAAGTAGGCGGAAACTCGTGTAGTTTTTGATACATTAAATGTTCTTCTTTAAAGGGTTCTCACCAACATAAACCATTGAGTATCTTGAATAGCTAGGCAAACTGAGAGAAAGAAATACTCCCAAAAGCCAAAAGTTTCGTCCGTCTTGCTAAACCATGCATGGATGTTGTTGAAATCCGATCATGCAATACTCTGGAAATTAAACCTGAAATTGATTGGACGGATGAACAACCTTGAAGGAAATATGATGTAGACAAAGAAAGCGGCTCCTCCAATCATCCTTTCTGAAAAATAATCCAAGTTCAACAATTTTTAAACAATCATGCCTGGTTATTTTCATCAGTTTAAAAAATAATTTAAAATTAGAAATAAAAATATACTTACGGAAATAAATAACAGGAACTGTTGACGCCGTCATGGAAATGACGCAGCAAACTGTGTCAAATGTGGCAAGAACCATGAGTAAAAATGTCAAAGGCTCGAACACTGTTTCGACGCTTGAGAATTGCAATAATAAAAGCATTTCCGATGAGTCCGAGAATTCCCACAATCATTACAACGGTCCACAGGGCTCACACACACCACATGACCAACTGACTCTCATAGTCAGTTGTGGATTCCGGAGAAGTAACCACCTTTTAAATTACACTTACACAAATATTTGGGTTACGAGTGGAACATTCTTCACCGGAAATCGGATGTCAATTAAAGGGCACATAAAAAACGAAAGAACATGAATTTAGTGGAATTATTCATGTTGAAAATATTTTTAAGGAGTTTTGCCAAAATCCAAAGACAACTGCGTTTGCAACTTGATCGGATGAAGCTCTGAATGAGATTGACAGATTAAACAAAAATTAGTCATTCAAACCTATGATCTCAAAGCAAAAGAAGGAATGAATGAAAAAAACATTTTCTGTGAAGAAAGATGTAGTATTGAGTACTGCTATGACGGAGTTATGAAAAATGCTGTAACCCATGTGACGATGACTCAATCTGATCCAATTTTGACTTTGCCTTGTCTTTTACGAAGTAAAAACGAAGATGATTTTAACCCATAATATTTTTCTGTGGTTTGTGTCACACAATCATGAAAGAATGCGTCATCGCAGCATGACACTTTATTTTTGCATATGACTGCACTTTAAGTGTTACTGCGTTGCTGCCTCTGTATTTATTATGAACGAAATAGCTTCCGGCTTCAGTGTATGAGGTAGACCAATCTGGTGCCACATATATATTTTTAAATACATACCCAGTAACTAACCAGTGTTTTCACTTGTCTTCGTCATCGCCAAAGAACGTATTTGGTCATCCTATATTTAATGTACGATGAATGAATGAAACTATGTTTTTCATATACCTTTTTCGCACTTCCACGAAAAACATAAATCATCTTAAAAACAGAAAAAATTGTATTTATGCTAATTACACGGAAAACACTGGTTTAGTTACTGCGGCTATGTATTTAAAAATATATATTGTGGCACCAGATTGGTCTACCTCATAAACTGAAGCCAGAAGCTATTTCGTTCATAATAAATACAGAGGCAGCAACGCAGTAACACTTAAAGTGCACTCATATGCAAAATAAAGTGTCATGCTGCGATGACGCATTCTTTCATGATTGTGTGACACAAACACAGAAAATATTATGGGTTAAAATCACCTTCGTTTTTACTTCGTAAAAGACAAGGCAAAGTCAAAACTGGATCAAATTGAGTTATCTTCACATGCGTTGCAGTATTTTTCATAACTCGTCATAGCAGTACTCAATACTGCATCTTTCTTCACAGAAAATGTTTTTTTCATTCATTCCTTTTTGCTTTGAGATAATAGGTTTGAATGACTAATTTTTGTTTAATCTGTCAATCTCTTCAGAGCTTCATGCGATAAAGTTGCAAACGCAGTTGTCTTTCGATTCTTGGAAACCTTTCTTAAAAATATTTTCAACATGAATAATTCCACTAAAATTCAAGTTCTTTCGGTTTTTATGTGCCCTTTAATTGACATCCCGATTTCCGGTGAAGAATGTTCCACTCGTAACCCAAATATTTGTGTAAAGTGTAATTTAAAAGGTGGTTACTTCTCCGGAGAATCCACAACTGACTATGAGTCGTTGGTCATGTGGTGTGTGTAGCCCTGTGGGACCGTTGTAATGATTGTGGGCATTCTCGGACTCATCGGAAATGCTTTTATTATTGCAATTCTCAAGCGTCGAAACAGTGTTCGAGCCTTTGATACTTTACTCATGGTTCTTGCCACATTTGACACAGTTTGTTGCGTCATTTCCATGACGGCGTCAACAGTTCCTGTTATTTATTTCCGTAAGTATTTTTTATTTCTAATTTTATTAAAACTGGATGAAACAAATGAGCATGTTTTAAAAATTGTGTTGAACTTGGTTATTTTTAACAGAAGGATGGATTGGAGGAGGTCCCTTCTTTGTCTACGCATTCATAATTTCCTTCAACACGATGTTGTTCATCCGTTCCACATCAATTTTCACCACGGTTTTAATCACAATTCAGAGCTATTGCATGATCGCATTTCCAACAACATCCATGCAGTGGTTTACAGCAAGACGGACGAAACTGTTGGCTTTTGGAGTATTTCTTCTCTCAGTTTGCCTAGCTATTCCGAGATACTCGAGCGTTTATGTTGGAGAGAACCCCTTTAAAGAAGAACATTTCAATGTATCAAAACTACACGAGTTTCCTTACTTGCTGATCCCAACAAACCTTCATGAATTCTTTTACCGGACTCTCAAAGGATTTCATAATCAAATTGATTACTGGGCTCCACTTCCTCTACTCATGCTTTTCAAGTTCATGTCTTATTGGAACGTTCGTAAGCTAAACAAAAGGAGGAAAGAACTCAACTTGAATCAGAAGAAGCAAATCCAAGCGGTTACTATGTTCCTTCCTGTGGTCATCGTTCTTTTTGTTTGCAACTTTGGACCAATTGTATATGACGTTTTCATGCATTTCAAGGGAATTGCATATAGGGAAATGTTTTTGGTGGTATGCCTTTCCACTGTACTCAACTCCTCTGTCAATTTTCCAATTTATTACTTTCGAGCGTCCAATTTTCGCACTGAAGCGAGACTCTTTTTCTCACAATCGTTTTCACTTTTGCAGACAAGTGAGGCATCCAGAAGCAAAAATTCAGACAAAGGATTCAATATTATTTCGTTTGAGAAGCGAGAATTTGAATAAAAAATTGGGTTATACTAACATTTTGTTGAGGTTAATGTAATATGAATGACATTTAAAAAATTACCTTGATGCTTTCAACTCAATAAAAAACCAATCAGATTAATTGATATGTTCATCCGTGTTTGGCATTATTTGGCAATTTTTTGTAGCATTTTATTTCCATTTCTATTTAATTAATTTAATCTTTCAATTTATACATTTAATGGAACTTTTTGCTTGAACAATTTGCATAAAAAGGAAGCATAAAAACCACGTGCACAAGTAACTTAGTCGTCAGTCATACGTGGCAACAACATTACAAAATAATTTTCATATGTAAACGCACACCAACTCTCTGAATTTCTGAAATGGAAGAAAGGTTTGAAAAGCAGAGTTTATCTCTATTAAAACTGTACTTTAACACTTGTTTCTACATGTTTATGACACCTTTTCGAGTCAAATGGGATCAAAAGTCTAGAGTATAACCTCATCTCGTACAAACTTCACAGTGTAAACTTTTGGCTGCATTTTTTCTAAAATTAGTGATTTAAAATTGCATAATAATTTTAGCATGTTTCCTTTCAGATCATTTGTGCTTGTTTGCACATCAATATTTTGTGGTCGCGCATGTTGCTGCTCAAGGTTTACTATAATAATTGCAGTGTTATCAGCTCATCGTTCATCAGCAATGCCTTTAACTTTGTGAACAATGTGGGTTCCTTTGCATTTTCCGTCTTCTATTTCAAGATGGTTTGGTTCGGCAGGAGGAGTGTGCGAAACATTACAAATCTAACTATAATCCGTGTAAAAAGAGTCACATTAATTTACAACGGGGTAATCTAAGACTTCAATGAAAAATTGACTATATGTTGTCATATTCATTATTTATTTATTTTTAAATTGGTATTTTTTTTAGCTAAGGTTGGTTACGGTTGCTACCTTTGGTTTATATGCTGTGTTACTATATCTTTCATTTGTGAATTACCCCCGTTCACCATTCGTCGAAGTATACGGGGAAGCCTATAGCTACTTTCTTTTCTCAAAACCATTTGAATATTTCTTCACTATCATTTTTGCATTCCGGCATGTTTATATCGTCAATCATTCCTTCCTTTTTGTGATGAGCTGCACTCTTTATGCAATGGCAGATAATTATTGCGAAGAGCTGACACGCTGCGGAAAAGGATGCTTTTAAGGTAATCCGAATTTACATTAATCATGCATATCTAATTTTTTTTAGTTTAATAGCTAAAGGTTTTCGCTAAATCTAATTTTCAGGGGTTAAATATATACCAAGAATTAAAAATGAAGCTTTCAGTCATCAACAAAGTAATTGGAGGGCAGCTTCTTGCATTTTACGTGGTAGTTACGGCATACTACTGCGAAATTCCAGATATGATAATGGGCTATCTTTCAGAAGAATCTTGGAGTCGGTTACGCTCTACTTACTTCTTAACACTGCGATTGGCGGTAGCTGCTGAATTTCACTCCAAAGTACGGTTGACATCTGTGGTATATAAATATTCATGTTAATTTGAGCTAATTGAAATGAATATTTCAGATGCATGAAAGCTTTCTGGAATGGCATGAGCAATGCTTTTTTAATGTCACCACCAACGCAATATTGCCCACAAATAACCCTGTAGGACTGGCCCAAATTCAATGGAAAGACATGGTTCATTGCGTCCATCGTCTTGACGGAAACATGAAATTGCTGGCAATCAAAAATGAACTTAATAGTCAACCATTGGCGTTAACTTGCCGTTTCTTCTCAGTTACTTATGGATTTTTAAGCTCAGTAAGGATCGAGTTTTATGTTTGTGTAATATTTTGTATACCTCATAAGCTATCTTTTAATAGTTTCTATTTTGCTTGCAATTTTTGAGGTTCTCAGCGTTATTCTGACGTATTCAATTATCCTGTTTCAAATGAGAAATAAATAAATAAAAATTCATTCGGAGAAATAACGAGTGTGAATATTTGCGGATTTTTTGCAATTAACCATACTTATTGTGGTGAATTTTCTAATCAGTCACAGCATAAATTAAGCGGACCATAGGTCAGCTAATGATATGAAGCTTACGCAAATAGGCTATTCGTCCTGCTTATTAAACGAGTCGTTTCATGCGTCAATAATCAAACAAGGACAAAAATGGAATATGTGGTTTTTGCTATGCGTATTTTGCTGATATGGGCGTACTAACTAGGCAGAAATATATTTCGCATGACAGTGACTCAGACTCAGTTTTTGCAATGAATACTACGAAACTTTGCTACCCAAATGCAGTTAGATTTACAGTTTCTTTTATTGAGGATTCGCATAAATTGACTGTGAAATAATTTCCCTGAAGAAAATCCAGTTACAATGAATTCCACTGAAGTACTTTCAGTTTACATGTGTCTTTTAATTAACATTCCTGAAAACGGCGAGGAGTGTTCTGTGGAAAATCCGAATATTTGCATAAAGTGTCGCTATAGAAGCACCTGTTTTTTGGAGGAGTTTCTCGATGATCATAGTTTAGTAGGTCACCTTGCCTGCAGAATAATGTGGGTAGTGATTGTGATTATATGTTTGCTTGGTCTCATTGGAAATGTTCTAATCATCAAGATAATTAGGAGGAGAGATAGTGAAAAGCCATTTGACTTTTTGCTGATGGTTCTCGCAGTTTTTGACACTTTTTGCTGCTTGATGGTCATATTAGCATCATCCGTTTCAACGTTTTATTACCGTAAAAGCTGTATAGATCTATATTAAATATTTTAAACTGAAAATTAAGTAAATTCTTTATTCATTTTTTGTTATTTTTGCAGAAAATTGGATAAGTAGAGGAGAAACCTCACTAACAAGGTAACTATCTTTCGTGCCAGGAGAGATACGGGTAACCATTAGTCACTTCCTATGTAAAAAAGGACGCTGAAAAACGTGGTGAACTCTGTTTTCTGTAAAACTGACTTTTCGAATTACTACGAGCGTAATTGAGTTCGCGCGCACGGTGTACAGGCGAAGGTATGAAGGAAGCTGAATGTTGATAATTTGAATATTATTCGTGTTATTTGATACTTTTTGGAAGTTAGGATTTGAACTTGCAGTGCACATTTATAAACATCACTACGTTAGCTTTTGAATGATGTGTCACAAGCTACGTGTGACGCTTAGCATTGAGCCGTTCAGTTAGCCCGTAAATATTATTTATCCCTTAGCGTTTCTGACTATTGTATGACATGATACATATGTAGCACTTAAATACTAAACATTAATGAATATATGCTAAGAAAAAGATCAAAAACACTATACTGTGGGAATTTCTGATAAATTGTAATCTATAATCTTTATTAAGTAAATGTAGAGAGAACGTTGGTAAATTTAAAATTGGAAAGGTGTGCAAAATAGAAGAAAATCTCATTCGAGATTCTTTGAGACTGTGTGTTTTATTCAAATAATATAGTTAATAGTTAACCTTGAACGTAATGAATCAGAAAAACAGAAAGAAGTTACTTGCCAGGTAATTGAAATATATGTAAGGATATGTTTCAGGTAAAAACCTCAGAAGGGGGGTCTGGGTGGCGAAGCCCCCCAGGTAATTAAAATTAAAACTTTGACAGAGGAAGGTTTAGGGTCGACTAGAGGAAGTTTTTTCTGCTGAAGAAGATTCTGCACCCATGAATTACAACTGGTTAACAAATTAGCAAACATAGCAGCTTAATCCAGGTATTTTGTTGAAATAATTAGTGACATTTAGAATAAAATTAAAACCAACAATTTGTATAAATAGGCTTTGCAAATATATTATAAAGCTATTGTGTATATCCTTTAGAAAACGTACAATAAACTCTGTAAATAAGTACGTAACATTTCTTGATTACATTTTTTGTGGTATGAAAGTAAAGGGGGCTTTAATTAAAGATGACCTAAGGGTGCCTCAAACTTTTTGGCTCCGATTTTGCTGAAAATTTGTAGGATAGTTCATTTTGATGCGTAGATTACGAATCTGCAATCATTAGAGAAATTTAACGATTTCTGCAGTTTGATACAGCGGCAATTTCCATGGTAACAAAGGTTTTTCGCTGTTTTCCCCCTCTGTGTGGCTCCACGATCGGTAAATTTCTCTAATGATTGCAGATTCGTAATCTATGCATCAAAATGAACTATCCTACAAATTTTCAGCAAAATCGGAGCCAAAAAGTTTGAGGCACCCTTAGGTCATCTTTAATTAAAGCCCCCTTTAAGTATACCAACTTGTTGTTGTTGATTTCTAATACACTTATGAACTTCAGCCGAAACGTGTATATTTTCTAAATTTTGTCCCATTTTCAAACTATGCAGTATTACTGAACATTCTGAAAAATTAAATTTCAACAGCATGCGAGCAAAGTGGAGCAAAGAATATCTCCATATAGTGACATATATCACTTGTTGGATATCCCTATTGACAAAAAATGAATCTGTTGACGGCAACAGCAGTCTTTCAATAGTGAACTTCTATGCTTTTATGGAAATGGACGAAGTATGTCATGGTATGCGAAACATTCGTATTCTTATAATTGTCGAATTATAGCCATGATCCATGATTCTAAGTAATACAATCAATTTCGCTGTCAACTTTTGAATTTATTACAATCAAGAACTTTGATTTAAAGTGCGTTTGGTCGGGGTGCTGGAGTAGAAAACCCGACACATTCAGAGAATTGCCATTACCAACGTTGTAATATAAACCGTACTCATTAAAAATCTGTTACACTTCGCAGACGATGTAATGAGTGAAAATTCTTAGTGAAAATTAAACGCCCTTGTTCGCCACTTATGCTTGATTTGGTTTTTTGATTGTCCCCGACGACTGCGTATGTATTGAAAAATTTCTGATACTCCCGATTAAAATTTTCACTGGAGTTCAAATTGCTTAGCTCACCCTTGTGAATTCCACATTACAAGAGATGCGCTTTTTCAATAGCCATGTTATATTAAGTTGCGTGTAACCTTCCAAAAAACTGTTCATATATCATGTATGCGTACCAACGTCATCCAAATTGTCAACGATAGGATGGGTCTATCTTTCATAAAGCCGGTACAAAATTTATAAAAAAGCTAGGTAAATTGCACTTCCACACTTGTTCAATCGCGTCAAGAATTTATTATAATGGGATGGACGCTCGTGGCATGACGTATCTTAATTATTAAAAAGCAGTCTAAACTGACCCAACTGAGCTTTTTTTCAAGAAAAAATTCAACCTTAAAGTCGTCGGATTATGTTTTTTAAAACACAGAAAGTCACTTAGCATACCTAATGTGCATTTAACATCTAAACTCTGTCTGCGAACTACTTTGAGGTCTCAAATTGCTTTCAATTTTTTGTAAAAAAGGCGACAAACCATAATATAAAATTTTAAGAAGACATAAATAATTTATGTCACATAAAAGCTTCTTTCGTTGAGTCAAACTATTTTTTCAACTAGTCACCAGCCGTCGGACCAACGGCTGGAATATGTTTCTACAAACAACTCTTCACACAAAGTTTCACGTTGATTGCAATATCTCAGCGGGCTTTAGCGAATTGGAATGCCTACTTAAAACTCATTTTTATGATCCAAAACATTTATCACAGAAATTTCCATTGAGAATTTTGTGAGTAGTGTTAGTGAAGTATCAATAAACTGGTATCGGTAGTGAATATTATAGCTACGGAACAAATTAAAAGGGACTGTCGCCAAAGCTTACAGTAGATTGACACATACCACATCTCATCCTTGCAAATGAATATATCAGCAAAATGTGTTAAAAGTACATCTAACTCATTAATTAATAATGGTGATAAATGATAAAAATTAATTTTAATTCTCTACATCGTTAAAAAAGCGTAAACCGGAATCGAGAAGAATTGCATTCGTTTCACGACGCTACACTCGATCTTTCTTTTAAGTAATGATGTATGCCGTGACCAACCCCGTTTTTCGGGAAGGCTTAGAAACTTTGAAAAATTTAGTTGTTTCTACATTTGACCAATTTTCAGACGTTTTAAATTGGATATAGTGCTTATCGACCAATTAACTGCATCTGAAATTATATTACTCCAAGAAAAAAACCACACAGATTTATCCCATCATCATACTTAGCCACTAAAGGTTCATGAAAGAATCAACGACTAAATGGTTATTGGTTATGCCAAAGAAAATCCGTAGAAAGTATTGATTTTGTATAAGTGACCTGCCAAGCCATAAAATACTTCTCGCTTCAACGATTTGCTAGACAAGTTTGCATGATTAAATAATCTGTTTCAACCAACCAAATGGAAATGAGCTACAGAATATCAAATGAGCACGTGCAGGTTGTTCAGTTATAAAAAGATGGAAATGAGTTTAGTTCACGAAATATATCCTCAAGCATTTCACACGCTTCGAATCATTCCAAATCTGAGAAGCAAATGCAAAGGTCAGTTTAAAACTTTTGGTAAAATGACGGAAATAATACAAAAGTTGACTTCTAGAGTCTTACTATTTTCATTTGCTTTTCTTTTACCCGAAGTGTTAGCGTCGAATGTTGGAATAGAGAAACTTGCAGCACTTACCTTTACCAATTGCACCTTACTCTTTATAAACGTGGGAAATTCAGTGAAAAATCAGACAGAGAACGAAAACAAGTTTATTTCTCAAGTAGGATCATTTCAGCAAGACAAATACGTAATAGATTACCACGAAAATATAAGCGTTTATAATCGCAGCATTTCGGATCTACACAAACATCGGAATAAATGCACAGTGGCTCTAATTGATTTCCAGACGACAAGCAAACAACAAAGTGATATTATAAATCTACCTCGTTTTTATAGTTTTTTGCAAAACTTGAGTGGAATAATTAAGCCAGATGAAGATTATTATATTTTTTCATTATCTGAAACTTCTCTGCTGAACAAAATATTAACCAGTAAACCATTTGCATGGGGCATTAAGCACAAGTTAATATTAGGAAAGAAAACGGGGCAACTCAAGACAACATGTTTTTATTGCAACAATGGCCTGCCAACAGTGCACAACTGGCAGGTCCCTGTGGATATTCCTCACCCAGTTTCAATTCATTCCCAGATTTGCTATCAAACTTTCACGGGAAACTTTTCAAAGTCAGCATCGCAACTTTGGGCGTATCTTTCATCCAGCTCCATCAAACTCACCAGGGGTATGGTTAAATACCCGAGGAATCTTTGGAACTGCGTTGGAGTACCTTAGCTACAAATACAATTTCACTACTCAATATTTTCCAGCCAGTGGTGGAGGTTCAACTGGGCGCCGCCTTCCAAATGGAACTTGGATTGGTGTTGTTGGTGACGTTATTTCTGGAGCTGCCGATGTGGGGTTTCCAGTCGGGCGTATTTCCTCAAGGAATTCGTTGGTTGCCTTCACATTTCCCCTGACTTACATTTGGCTATCATTTACAACTAATGTGGCCCAACCTCATTATTCCTGGAAAGCTTTCTTCTGGCCATTTCCTCAAGTAGTGTGGGTTTGCATAGTAATCACTCTGATTACTTCATTGCTTGCTCATTATCTCCTGCTGAAACTAACCAAGCAATCCGTTTCTCCTGGATGGATACTCAGGTATTTTCTAAAGACAATTTTGGAACAAGACGAGAATATTCCTGAGGAACGGCCACTTCATTCTACTACGTTTTTGGCATTTTGGCTAGTATTCGCGCTTCTAATTACCTGTGCTTATCGCTCCAAATTGGTCTCCACTTTGGCATTTCCGCTTCTTGATGAGCCACCAACAACATTTAGAGAATTGGCTGAGAGCCCACCTTCATTTGGAATTGTACTTCGAACGAATCGTGGTGCAGCTTACAATATTCTCAAATCAAGCACAGATTCCGCATTCCAAGAAATTTTCAGAAGACTGGAACTGGAAGAGGATGTAGTTCGCTGCTTTCAACGCGCACTTGACACTCCTTCAGCGTGTATTTCATGGAGCTCAATTGTGGATTTCGCACTACATAAAAACTTTTCTAGAAAGTGTGCCAACTTCCATTCAAGAAGGCGGTTGACACAAGTACTTTCATTTCGGTAGGATATATTACTCAAAAGAGAGCACTCTTTAAACACAGTTTGACATAAGTATCAATACAGCTATGGATATGGGATTGACAGAAAAGTGGTGGACATTTGATTTTGACTATTTGCATAACAAGAGGAGAGAGTGGGAAAGCAGTTTGAACGATACAATCCCACCCGAAGTTGACGTTCAAGGAGAGGATGAAAATCTTGGGATGAAGCATTTAATTGGAACCTTTTACCTGTTAATTATCGGCCTTCTTTTTGCGGTTGTTTGCTATGTTGGTGAACTGCTCAACAAATACTCTGGAGGAAGTATTAAACATGCTTTCAACAAAGTGAGCCAAGATGCTGTTGGTTCATTAGTATTTTTGTAGCTACAGTAACATTAAAATTACTGTATTTAAATAAACCCGACAATTTGTGATGTAACGATGTACCTTTAGCGGACGTAATTTGTACCATAAATGTGTCATAAGAGAAATCCTCAATAGACTAGCTAGACTTTTGAATGATATATTACTCCCAAGTGTGTCGTTTAAAAGTACAACAGTTAAGAATGCAAAAACGATGCTACATTCGTGTCAGATTTAAAATGAGGTCATTCATCGAAGTAATTCCGTTGATTTACTACTAATTCAATTAAAATAATGTTAATTTAATTACTTACGAAATATAAATAAATAAATCCCACAATTGATCGAGTTTAAAAGTCATTTATTTCTTAAAGCTATTGTACATAAACATAAGTATAACAAGTGATTATATCATATTTATTAGTCATGGCTGTCATCTCTCCATCAGATAAAGCCTCAGGCACCATCCATTCTCGGACAACACAGACATCCCCATTTGGCTTCCCTCTGAGCTGACGGAGACGATCTTGAGGTTGTTCCAGTTGTGCCAAAAACTTTTCCTGAATCCACTGCTCAGCAACTACTTTTTCTTTCTTTTCACCCAGAGCAGCGAGTCGGTTGAAAATCAGGGCCTTTCTTCTTGAGCAGAAGTCTGGACACACTCAGAAATGTTTGAGCGAGCTCAGAAAGAGGAGGGCGCCTCATTTATGGCATCCGGACACCGTCCTAGTCTCCGAAGTAGATCCCCTATTCCGTGCTGGCGGCAGAGACTGTTTATCTTTTTAATCACTTCGTTTCGATGAGACATCAGTCGACTTTTAAGAGCAACAATTTCATTAGCTCGCTCGCGCTCGCCTCCGCTCTCCAGGGAATCTCATCATCTCGTCAAGGTAGGTATTTGAAAGTGCAGCAGCTGGAGATTTTGCAAAGCAGGAAACCACAAGGTGAAGGCGCTCAGCATAAAGTCGTCAACATCGTCATGAGGAAAGTGTATTTCCAGCGTTTTGAGCTTTGGAACCACGACTTCTACTGAAGGAACTAACATTTTCCCCCGTTGAAGTTTTCTATAACTCACACGCCAGCGCACCAACTCCTCCCAAGGAGCATCCAAGCTGAGTATCTCCAGCGTGTTTCCACATCTTTTAAGGAAAGGGGTCAAGTGCCGCAAGTCAACGAGGGCTTCTCTCGGGAGTCCATTGATTGAAATTCGTTGAAGCGAGGGCGTTTCACTGAACAGCAAAAACTCCGCTGTTGGACAACAGATTTTGAGCTCCTTCAGCTTTCCAAATGCAGATTCCGATGTAGAGGCAATACGAAATTTACCGCTTCCAATGGTATGAGCATATTCACAGCTTTAACGAAGAGGCGGAAACGGATCAACGGTTTTAATATTCAGGGACACAAGTTGATCAGCATATGATGCGAGGAGCCACACATACAAGATGTTCCTTTTCTCATCTTCCTCCTCCGCTCCATCTTTGAGGTTTGACTCGACTTCCAAGGTGGCGAGACTTGGCAGCAGTGGGGCACTTGGCATCACAGAATCCGGCTTAATGATGACGTTGACTTGCTTGACATCCACGAGACTAAGCCGTTTCAAACTGGGCATGGAGCGAAGCATCAGCGCCACAGTCTTAATGGGAATAACTTGATTGTGAAGGCAAAGGAGGTGATGGTTCCTCCAAATCTAGATGCAAAAGCTGGCAACTTCAGGGATGTGGCTGCATAGGATTGTAGTTGAAATCAGGAGCATTCTTATTTCCTCTGAGAAGAAGGGAGTTGAACGGAAATGGGTTACCACTGGAAGAGAACCTCGTTTCGGGGAAGCGAACATGAAGTTTCTCATAGTGTCGTCCGACGCCCAAGACCCTCATTCCTGGGAAGACGGGAAGCTCGCCTGAAGTGATCTTCTTTTCGAACAAAGAGCCAATGATATCTCTCCATTTAGCATTGACACCGCGATAGCCTAACACGTTATTCCTACTTTCATCTCGAACCAGATGCTCCAAAATTATAGTCAACGTCTGAAAACAACGACATCAAAAATACAAAATCAATAATTAACAGGTGGTTCCTTGCATAACAATTGTATTACAACTTTTATTTTCACAAAAAAAGTATAACTTGCTTCGGTGTGACGGGTATGATATTATGTAGATGTTTTGGGGATTATGATAAGCATATTGATGAATATGAGTCTTCGTAGTGGAGTTCAGGAGAAGCTTTCATGGCTTTACTATAGGTTAAGAAAGACTTTATGTGACTTATGTACACATAGCTTCGCTAGAGCAATAAATATATAGCTCGAAGGCAATGAGCATAACATTGGCCCGAGAGCTACGGAAGCGACAACAACGTTGTGTCCAGTTCTTCCTTTGCATCTTGTGCATCTCACAGAGCATACACTAGAGTTAGATACCGCGTACCGTTGTGCACAGGAACCAGTGGGTGTATATAGGACCGAGCCGGCAGGGAATATATAGACGACTCATCATATGTGGCGATACCTCCAGTTAAGAACAGGATCTTCGGAGTTTTTCGGTTTTTGGTTATCTACTTTACCAGTAAAGTGTCATTAATTTTTGAAAAAGGGGTCATTTGTCAGCATTCTTCGCTGAGCGACATGAGTACAGCTTGCATTGCTTATCTTTTGGAGATATACTCCGGTTTTCTACGAGGGACGAGTTCACGTAAGATAACAAACAATAATATATAGCGCTTTATTTGTGACATTTCATGATCATATTTCGCCTTCGATGCGAGTTCGTGCCGCCGTTGCACATGCGCGTTGCTGTCTTCGTTACAGTTAAATTTGGCTGGGAATCATTTCAAACATTTGTCAGTAGTTTCTTAGTATCACAAACAAAAGTACAGTAATATTTTCAGTTATTTTCAAATCAGATGAAATTGAGACATGCATGGAATTCGTGATTCAGTTAGCTTGGATTTTACTATTCTTTTTGGGTTTTGCTATTCTTGTTGGATTTTGAGCTAGAGGTTTTTGAACTTAACTTTGATTACGCCCATTTTTTGTACCTTTACAATCTGAGAATGGTATTTAATATTGGGGATACGTACATGCATTTTGTTCATGTGGGAAGAAAGTCATTTTAAGGTTATCGTTTATGTACCATAGGTCAAAGCTTCATTTACATTAGTGCCTAAAATCATTTACTACTTGTACACGTTACTTTCATGATTGGGTTTTGTCTGAGTATTTGTAGATGTTGAATGCAGTTAGGGATTTATTTTTTGGATTGTGTAGAAGACAGAAGTTGAGAGTAGAAAAGAAATGAGAACATGAGAAATAAAAATAGGAACTGTTGGAATTAATGCTAATTCAGAACCTTTTGAGTCAATTGAGAAGTTGAATAGGAATGTTGATGTAGTGACACTCGAGCAATCAGATACAAAGGCTAGCTTCAGTAGAAAAATAGGTTTTTCAAGACAAGTTTTATTTATGCAAATAAGTACAAGGGAACAAACAAGATAAATAATTTTTGGGAATTCACATATCCGAACGGAGACAAGCAATTTGAATGAAGAGTCAGTATTAAGTGATTTACAAATAGATTAAATTGAGAGGATTAGGGACAGTACTAAACAAAGAAGAGATGGCTACGACTGAACTGAAATAAGAATATCTACTTATTCATCTACCTTTGGTTTTACCTACCTTTACGTTATGTATCCTTGTATGAATATTTTTGAGGTTGACTTATGCTTTTATTGGGCTCAGCAGGAATGAGTAATGCTTGTTTATTAGAATAATTGAGTTTTGAGGGAAGTAGCTAGATGTTTTCTTTCGTTTCATTTTTATGGATATTATGATATTTTCAAAAAGACTTGAGGAACATTTGTACTATTTGGTTTTATGGGCTAAAGGAAGCCAGTTTGTCATTTAATTTGAATGAAAGTATTTTTGGTAAGAGAGAAATAGAATATTGAGGACACAATATGACAGATATTGGGATTCAGGCGAAACCAAGTGAAGTTTCACTAGTAGTTAATATGAAATTCAAGCAAGAAAAGAAATAATGAAATTGAATCGTTTTTGTATGTATTTGAGTAATTTATATGGGAGCTTTGGCTCAAGCTTTTGCTACAATCAGTATGTTATGAAGTAAATGAGATTTTTGAGTACGAAACATGTGAGGTTTTGATAAAGAGAGGAAGAGAGGTTCAATTATTTAAAAAGAAAAGAATTTAAGTAGAAAGATATTGTAAAGGTAAAGATTTTGACTTCGAGCGTTATGCTTGATAATTTTGAGAGGAATAATGATATTTTTGTCTGTATGTTGGGATGTATGCTAGTGATTTGGATATGGGGACTGTCGTTTGCCAGGTAATTTATGGGTACGAAAGGGTAATTTCTTTTGCAAGTATGAAGTTCAGTTATTCTGAAAGACACTTAAGTATTGTAGAAATGTGTATGGAAGGCTATTTCTTTTGGTTTTAGAAATTTTTGTGCATTTTGCGTTTTACAGATAACAAATCTAACAGTGAAGGTTAACCGTACGCGTTGGTCGCATAGAATTGAGCAGTGTAATTGCAATATTAAGTATTAGGAATGTTGTCGTGATATTTGTGTTGATATTTCGTCAGGTATATCTAAAGATAGTGCTGTTGGAGAGATTGATCACCTCTTTGAAAGCCCAAAGTAAATTTACATTTGTTCAGTTTTTTTGCTAACGTATTCCACAATTTTATTAGATGAAGTTAAAGTAGAACAGTAGAAAGACACAGAAATTTGGAGAATAGTCAGTGATTTGAGTAGGAGCTTTGGTACCACTCCTAATCAATCTTGTTTCAGAATCAGAATTTTTTACATGTGAGTAAAACCTTTTCGAAAATAACGATACTACAATTGCGGATGTAGTTAATGATAATTTAAGTTCTTCTAGTAATTAAACTTCTTCTAGGTTAAGTAATGATGCGCGGATGGATTCTGCTAATGATGTTATAAAATGAGAAATGGTGGAATTTTGTTTCAGCTAGCAAGAAAGTGGTAAATTAGTTTAGCAGTTCTTTGGAATTTGGTAATTTTGAATGCAACATAATGAATTTTTCGATTAACAGGCAGTTTAGGTGGAAATTTATGTACAATGATATTAATGATAGTTAAAAGTTACCAGGTATATCAGCAATTTAATTTTGAAAAAAATAATGAAGAAAATTTGTAGACAAAGTTTGTATTGAATGTAGTTTTGAGACACTTAATCTTGATTTTATTGGTCCGCAGGGCAAAGCAAAATTAAACGTAATAGTTATGTACTTGTGTTTTTCAGCGTGTGTTTGTGCGTGTGTAAAGTGTAGTTGAATTTTGAGTCGCGTCAAATAGCAGTAGTTTGTTAATTTTCGTTAAGATAACGTATTTTGTGGATTTGGGTAAATCAAAAGTCATTGTGGTAGACAACAGTTCTAATTTTTGGAAAAAAGGTCAATTAAACATGTGGTAACAAGCCAATAGGTGTAAAATAAGTAATAAAGAAGAAAGATTGGGTCATTTGCGCTTACATTGCGATCTATTGTCAGTAAAATAAGGAAAGTCGTGCCTTCGTAGCACGCACCAGATAGTGAAGTGAATACAGTTAAAAGTTGACAAAGAGATAAATGATAGTATTTTATCAGGTACGGAGTTATATGTGGAGGTATAAGAAGGAAATCTGCAAAGAAAAAGTTTGATTATTTACACGCAAGACGAATTTTAGGAATGCTCACGAAGTTAGAATTAAAAAAAATTAGAGATGAAGAATTTAACGTTTTGATTTCGTATTGACAAGTTGCTTAAATTTAACAGACAAGCAGAAAGATTTTTCAACAGTTATTTTGTATTCGAATACAGCCGTATTGAATTTTGAAAGGAATTATCGCTCGTATATACTTGATATGAAGGGAAGGTTATCCCAAACGCAATATTGTAGACTTGAAACATTATTAGTAAGTGTTGATTTTATGTTGATGATCCGATGAGGAGGAGTGGATAATGTCAGAAATTTGAGAGCACGAAAAACAGTAAATTACAGAGATTTAGCAGGCTTGACAGAACAAAACGGATAAATAATACGCGAAAGAGTGTTGGAGATATGTGTTTTCTTAGTTTTTTTCAGAACATGGGGTCACGGGAGCATTCAAAGTCCCAATTACGTGGTATTACGTATGCACAATGTCGCCGTCGTTGCGAAAACTTAAATGTAGCACCATTGAATGATGTGATTTTGGCTAAAAGAGCAGCTGTCCGTTGAAGGAGTTCTAGTTACTCGTGAACATTTGCAGTCGTCGGATATACCGCACGTGAAAGATTATAGTTCGTGAACACGGAGGAGGCTTTTGGAATAATAAGAGACATTTTTGAAAAACAGTATATTTGATTTAATGTGGAATTCTTATACGTACAATTATATCTTTAATACATATTTCGTGCAATATTTATGATTTTGTGGTAGATGTAATTGAGCTTCATTCACTTGTGAAACAATATTTGGGTCCAATTTTCAAGAACAATGATATTTTGAAGTTGGTGTTGGTGAGATCTGCCTTCGTTGCAGGAGAGATTTTGACATACGTTGTGTTCGTATTTTCATATTATGATTTTTGTGTCATGTTTATTGCCAGCTTTCTGGTGTTAACGATATATATTTTGTCGATTTTCTTGTCCAAATTACTTGAACATTGAGGTTAGTGCATAGATAATTAAAAGTTTTTTACTTCGTTACAGTCCTTTTGCTGAACACGTAAATAATTACGGTAGAGATGACAGTCAATTTGATTAATTTGTTAGGAAGTTTTGAAGTAGAAGCATGTGATTTTATTTTACTTGAAGTTGATTTTGTACCTAGTATAATGATGATGTTGAAATAGTGAACTTTTCCAAATGATAGAAATGAAGTATAGAGAAAATTTTGTGAACGCTCGTAATGATCTGTCTTCGCAACAGAAATTCAGTTACTCGTGAAAGTAGTTCCGATTGTTTTGAAGGAGTTTGATTTCGAGTTGAAAAAAGAATTTGATTTCGTGTTTGAATTTGGGTTTGATGTTTTAAATGGGATAAAATAATGATTAACTGCCTTGGAGAATTAAACCGTTTGTCTTCGTATTTATTTGCAGTGTAATGATATGACTTGTATTGTGATTTGTATTTGATTTGTGCTAGAACGTTTAGATATTTGATGATGATACTTGTGTTTATTTTGCTGATAGAAATAATGTTGGGTTGACTGATGAATCGGTTTTGGTAATTATTGATGAAATTTTGTGTGAATTTACATTGTTTATGATAATTCGAATGATTGGGATATGAATATTGAAACGGAAGCCGTCGTTGCTTCAAATGATGTTGAAATTTTGTAAGCTTGTAATGCTTTTGTGGATATTAATTGATTTATACCTGCCTACGTGCGGGAAGTAATGATTCAGGTTATATTGCTGATTAATCGAATTGGATTTTGTGATTGAATGAGATTTATGTTGAATTGCTATTGTAAATTGAATAATTATGTGGATAATGTTCCAGAACTAATTAATGTGTGGTTGAAATTCAGAATGATATGAAATTGTGAAGAAGGCTAGGAATCCGTATGATAATGTTTACAGTGTAAATGAATTGAAATTGAATTTTAAGATTTGGTATTTGAAGATGTTTGAATCATTGGAGTAAGTTATGTAGGATCCGTCAGCGTATTCGTCACGCTATTATTAATGATAATCGTATTCATCAATTGTAATTGGGGTATTTTGTTTAAAAGTGGTCTTTTCTGATACTTTTATCAACTTTCTTTCAATTTTCCATTTTCGTATTTAAACTTCAATTTTGTAATGACTTTCACTTTTTGTGTAACTTTCACTTTTCGTATGTAATTTTCACTTTGTAGTTTTCTTTCGTTCGTCCGCCGGGGGAGGAGAGCGTATGCTACGCTTCTTATCTAGTGGGGGTGGATGTGACGGGTATGATTTATGTAGATGTTTTGGGGATTATGATAAACATATTGATGAATATGAGTCTTCGTAGTGGAGTTCAGGAGAAGCTTTCATGGCTTTACCATAGGTTAAGTAGACTTTATGTGACTTATGTACACATAGCTTCGCTAGAGCAATAAATATATAGCTCGAAGGCAATGAGCAACATTCGCCGAGAGCTACGGAAGCAACAACAACGTTGTGTCCAGTTCTTCCATTGCATCTTGTGCATCTCACAGAGCATACACTAGAGTTAGATACCGCGTACCGTTGTGCACAGGAACCAGTGGGTGTATATAGGACCGAGCCGGCAGGGAATATATACGACTCATCATACTTTCTGAAATAAACAATGCACGTAAAATTCCCTCGTTCGTTCGCTCACCCCCTTCCATCATTTTCGAATAATATGTGACAGGAAACCATGTTTCACAAATGAAACAGCAGAATGACTTGTTACATCTGTGATGCTTTATGTGGATTCGGTATGGCCACCCCGAACGTTACTTTTGTAACATATTTCGAACTTAAACTTTCCCTTTCTGAATAATTTATTATGACGGGAAAGCCCTTTCAAGCTCAAAGCGCATTTTTTGCACATATACTTTTTTGGTACAACTTAGGAATTTTGTAAAGGGGATTACCAACCTAGTTTGATGCAAAATGTCCATACACATGAAAGGCAGCTTGATGGAGTGGCGAGCATAATGTTTTCAAGCGCACGACTGATGCAAAACAACTTTCCATAAATTCTGTTACAGTGAGTTTACTAGTGAGTGAAAAAGATATTTGAGCTCGTTGAAAATTTCATTCGCAAAATAGACAAGCCGACAGCTACACTTTCATGTCGTCATGTCTCAAAATGCGATTTTTGACCGTGGAAAATCCACCATGGAAAAAGCAGACTCACAAACAGTCAAGGAATACGGCTTTTGATTAGTGCGAGATCTCATTTTGAGCTGGAGTTCAAGGTTGCCAGGATAAACTTTGCAAAACATGAATACGCAAGAATACGTGTGGTCATGCAAAGGCCAGTAGTGCTGTGAAAATTACAGCTTATTCTCATTAACATTCAGTGTTCATGCAAAAAACTTGAGACCCTCTCTTGTGCCTATACAAAGTTCATATAACATGTTTCATTTCGGAAAGTCAATAAACGAAAACGTGAACGAGTCCGGAAAGCCAGGACAACAAATTTTTCCGAGGCACGACTCTTTCACCTAACAAATTATTTCCAATAGAAATATTGCGTACACACATATGATTTTCTTAAAAGTACGATGCTTTTCTCAGCTTAGGACTACTAATCGTCTGTTCGCGTGCATGACATGAGCAGCTAGAAAATTTTATAGCTCTGTATTACATGTATTATGTTTATACTATTTTACACAAATGAAGGTGTGGAAGAATGTATATTATACCTACATGGAAGTGAATCAAGACCAAACCAAACATCCTGTTGCATATGAGTTGTTGCGATTTCGGGTGAAGCAATGTTTTATTTCCAACATTTTGAAAGGCACTGAACGATTATACAACCTAAGCCAATGTACTTGAAAGCAATCCAAAAAAATTACTGAAGAAGTGATCAATATCTTCCTGTTGTTACGGTTTTTTACTTGAATTTTATATGCGAGTACAATAATGCGTCTTGAAACTTTTCGGTTGCGTAAGCACGCGTTTGTGTCTCTCCACTGCCTTTTTGATTAACAAAAGA